>JAUMHA010393342.1:0-10416 GCA_032359765.1 Saxidomus gigantea
ATGCTGCATTATTTCTAACCTATTACGGGGACTTGGTGTCACACATTTATGCTACAAAAGAAGTTACGAAAATGTCAAACTATATCAACTATATGTTTTTTAAAGAAATCTGTAAGTTAACAAGATATATTTCAACTCAACTAGACAAGACAAAACCGGCGTTCCATATTAAGTCGAAACTCAAAGAGCGCGCACTATAGCCATACTACCGTTTGTTGGTATTTTTAATGATTATTTACCAGTCCGGCGTTAGGTTAAAGCGAAATTTATCGCCCGTGTGACTTAGATTATATTACAATTGTCTACTTACGGAATGATACATGCATGCATGGTGCCCTTTCGTCCATTTATATACTAATCATGGGATACATTCTGAAAGTATCTTTAATCAATTTATTTCACAAGTAAACATTACACCCCACTGGTTCTCTGCGGGATCACAGCCGGGGGTAAGGAATGTTTCTGGCACTAGTCTTGTTACGTCTGCTAACGAAGTCGAAACTGTTTTATCAATTATACTTCGATTGCATTGTGCTTTGGATGTAATTTCATGTATTTTTGCAAATACACACGCGCTGTTGTTATACTGCCTGCATTAATATTAAAAGTGTCTGTATTCTAATTCGTACACTTTCTCAACTTTCTCAAAAATTGCATGACCATCTTAATATTTCAATTTTCATCAGAAACTACAAAATAAGTGAACGAACATGTTTGTACGCTTAGTACATTGTAGTAACAGCCTATTCTAGAAAATGTTTTGGCAAGTGATGTTGTAATAAGCGGTTTGTTACATCTTCAAGGTTTTACGCTGGCTTTGGAATTTTGATGAAATATCATTTACTGATTATTTGGAATTCATCTCTAATAATAAACCGTAATTTATTACAGGCATTATCTACACAGATAAAACTGATGATTTAAATAGTGGGCTACAATAGCGATACTATTTTATCAGAAACATTATATATAATTCCTGTCAAATGGTCGAAAATCTGTGTTTTGTCTTGTTTCCTCAGGCATTTTGGTATATGTGAAATTTTGCGATAAGATCACGGAGGTTGCTTGACACTTAACCCACATTGAAACAAGCCGATTATCTTTTTTTCGTGATTGTCATTCTTTGATAGCTTACACATTTTTTTTGCTTGGGAACCTAGCGTTACGCTCAGCCTCCGAGGTGTTACTACGCGTAGTAAGAGAAAGCCATAAATTCATAGGACGCGTAAAGTGCAAAGGTCAACGTTCCAATTATGGAATACTCGCACATGCGCAGTAGAAGCTAATTCAGGAGTCAGAGTAATTTTTTGAATCACTCACCAATAGGCTTTCAGAAGACTCAGGCAAGATATTCACAGCCTATAAAAACCGCGCCCTTTTTAGATTCAAAGTCAAGCGCTGGCACTTTTCACTCTGCGTTGGATGTGAGAACATGAATAGAATCATGCAGGAAAATATCGAAGATCTGTGCAAGCCCGCTCTCTGGCGCGCGGTGGCCGCAGAGTTCTTCGGGACCCTTTTCTTAGTTTTATTTGGGTGTGGCGCAATTGATAATAACTATAGTGCTGTCAATGGCGTGGAACACGCTTCGGTTGTGCAAATCGCTCTTACTTTTGGACTTGTGTACGGATCAATGGTATGGTGCTTCAATCATGTAAGCGGTGGACATTTTAATCCTGCAGTGTCCGTTGCTGCCGTGGTATGCCGACGGGCATCTGTCGTTAGAGGACTTCTCTTTATTATTGTACAATTGGTAGGCGGAGTTGCAGGAGCCGGAATGCTTAAAGGATTATCGGGCTCGGACAATGCTACCATGGGAGTTACCGTTGTTGGAAGCCCTCTGACGGAGGCTCAAGGTTTTGGGATCGAGCTCCTCGTTACCTTCGTGCTCGTCTTTGTCGTACTTGCTTCCACTGACGATAAGAGATGCGACCTTGGCGGATCCGCCCCTCTCAGCATCGGCCTTGCCGTCGTCGCTGGAACTTTGTTTTCCGTAAGTTTAAAGTTTAATTCAGTTGTATTTTTATTGCAATTTTCTAAAGCATGTTAAACCACTATGTTAGGACAACAGTACTATAGATTTAAGCATTTATGTGTCAGTTTTAGCTTTGTATAGAAAACATTATTTCTCAAAGGCAAGCGTCTGTTCAACTAACTGATTTTCACTAATTATGTTCCTAAGGTCGACAGAGATGATACAGGTTGAAATTAACCTTATTGTAATAGTTTTAAACTGGCGCCAAAGTTCTTTGTTACCCTCGTGGCATTTTTTCCGTTTGATTTTTCCGCGCCCGGGAGCATGCGGAATGACTCTCTGACATCGTAACATCTGCCGCTTGATTATCCAATCATTTGTCGCGGTTTCAAATACAGTGATGGACACTGGAACTTTTTTGCAGACTTTTTAGATCCATTGTTTTTTTTACAAAAATGATATCTAAGAAGAAAAATCCAGTAAGTGCGTTATATTATAGGTCTAGCCGATATTCATACGAACAAGGTTGAAAACGTATTTATGAAATGGGACATAAGGGTCATTATTATGATGAAATGGTCTCGGATTGTAATGACCGTTACGTATTTCTACAGAGTAGCTCATAACTACATCATTGTCCTTTTGTTCATTTTAAGCGTTAATGCAGTTGTTCATCCAGTTACTTGGATGTCCGCGAGTCTGAACAGACAACGGCTTCCTAAACAAGTACCTTGTCTCTTACGAGGCGCTCGTCTATAGGCGAGCTGGGTTCGAACATGGCCGGACTGGCCAACAACTATATATAAGTAACCGTTACACAAACGCTGGATAACTAACTAATATTTTCTTAAAAACTTCAAACGATAATATTGATATTGTATAATGTTAGCCTAAACAACTATCTTATAAAGTTGTGGAACATTACGACACATTTAGGATATACAATTATATAGAGAATATAAGATACACATTGAGATAATTCTCATATTTTTTTCCCTCTCGGATACTTTTTTTCTCACGCGCTAAATGGTTAATAACTTTTCATCGCTCAGAAGTCCTTCCCTGCGTGGTAGCGGCTATCAAATCATTTAGTCAATCTGTTTACAAATTACACCGTACTAATAATGAATGCAACAATAATGATCACTGATGGATGTAAACGGACGCTTTATTTAAATTGCCATCGTTACCATGACAACCTGTTAGTTTCATCGAAATATTTGATTTAAAGTGTTCACAGCCCTTAGGAAAAATCCATGTTTTATTGTCATTTGAAATCTTAACTTCATTAGGGGCCGATATTTCCCCTATAACTGAACCTCGCCATCCATTAATTAGTCCGCATGAACACTGCAATGATCGATTTTTCATCTCTGATCACGCGCTGTCAGTGGTCGGCGTTATTAATTTGAATCAGCGTATAATTAACTATAATGGATAATACCGGCGGTTGTACAATTTCTATAGAAGTTGATTCAAATGACAAATCTTTGTAACTATATTTTTTACAGTACCGTAGTTTTCCATTTAAAAACGCCCCTTCGGACGCTCGTCTTTGTTCCATCACCCTTTCATTCACGAATAATATAGTTGAGTCAGACAATATATTTCGTCCCCTATTTTTCACATGTAATCAGTGCTCTTAGTACTTGTTTTGTGAAAGATAAGTGAAAACTGGACGCTGATAAGCCTTACTGCCAAGTGACTGTATACAAAATTAAAGTACAATTAAAATTACTCGTGTGTAACATTGAAAAGCAGCTGAATTTTGTAATTTCGATATTGATTGGGTTAAATAGAAAATTTCGAGATAAACGGGGTTCGAGACAAAGTAAACAGTAGGCCTAGGAGGAAGACTGACTTTGCCAGGTGAATTCAATACATGTATAGCTGTTTCAACGATACTCATTATAAGTGACTTAATTGCTTTTCGGTATTATGATGCAGTTTTTTTAACACATTTCAGTACCGTTACACCATGGCGAGCATGAACCCCGCAAGAACATTTGGTCCAGCAGTGGTACAGAATATATGGGTCAACCATTGGGTAAGTACATTGATGTAATTTTATTACCAAGAATGTCGTCTGGTAAAACCATTAACATTGTTACAATACTTTGGGGTAATTATCTACACCCTTTTATCTATATAAATACCATCATTATCATATGTTATAAAACGAATGAGAAGACGTGAAACTACAGATATTTGTCGCGTTTACTGATTCTGTACGAAGGCCTACTTTTTCTCATAAAAATATTAGATTCCATCAGCGCACGAAATTACTTTCTCCGGTAAGAAGTATTTTTTCAAGAAAGTTGAGTAATTTTAATGACGTCATTTCCTGACAAATACTCGTATCACGGGTAAAAGCCGGGATTATTTTTATACTGTGTCGTAAAAAAATATTAAGAAGTCATTATTAGCTCGAAGAAACGCCAGTATTTCCGTGTTGTCATAATAGTCTCCTGACAATTTCTGGCATTTTTATTTTCCTTTGGCATAGTATCGGTAATGTTTTGACTTTACCAATGCAATTATAACAGCGTGAAACTGAGATGAGAGGCGCTCGGGGATTAAGGTTCGTGAAGTTATAGGAAAATCTGGAAATGTGACTAATAAATCTATGGAACAAAGGGACAGGATTTGTTTTTGTGATTTTATTCATGTGACATGCAACAGCTGTCCACTGAGTCCAAAAGAGTCAATAATTACCGCCTGCCTACCCAAAATTTTAAAGTTATTTTTAGTGCCTTTTTGGCAGAAAAGTCCATTCACATTTACAGAAATTTTGAATTCCGACGAATATTTGCAGAGAAGTCGAATTTCCACGAACATTTAGTTAAACGCGTACATTTGTAGACAGGTAGTATCTCAAGTGTATTTGCAGAAAATAGTTTAACTGAAAAATCGAATTTCGGCGAAAATTTGCAGAAAGACTCTGGCTTTATGAAAGTGTTCACATGATATAATTATGTGTAATTTCAAGAGTTGCCAAACTGTTTGGAAACAATTTTAGATTAAGTATGTAACAATTTAAACAAAGTGGTATCATCTGAGGTTACGACAGAATTAAACAAATCTATGGTACATTGTAGTACTAGCAACAGGAATTTTAAGTCGTAAAGCTAGAGACATGCCATAGTCACCAACATACTTACAGGTCAGGTCTGGTTGGTACAGTATATTCACCAGTGCGCAAGGTTAAATCAGAGCGCAAGGTTAAATCAAAGCGCAGTGAGGGCGAATTTCTGGAATATTTCTAAAGTAAAGAGAGTTTAAGTACTTTGATAAAATACAGGGCAGGGTTTGTTTATGCTGGGAATGATTGATGACCTGGATTTCATAAACAGGCATGTATGTGGAACATTGATACAAAGAACGGTCTGAGGGCATATGGTACGTCTAGGTAATATTTGTGTGTCCGCATATAGCAGATAGGGTCAATATTCAATTTACCACCTAGACTAGCGTTCAGTCCGTACATTTACTATTTCTTATTCAGTTAACTCCCTTGCTGCCAAAAATGTAGATGGTCGAGCCCTATTAGAATAAAAGACTGAAAGTATTTTGCTTGGAGTTCAAGTTGATAAAATAGAGTATCATCTAGCCTGGTGGCGAGGCTATTTACCACCATAACACCGTGAAAACTCTATTATATCATATTGACAGGAATATCACGAAATATTTTCTTTTAATCAACGTAAGGAAACATTTTCTTTTAATCAGCAACAAGAAAAGAAAATTGTAATCTGAGACAGACTCACTGTATTATTGTTGCAATTTGTTCAGTTCTTCAAAAACTCGAATGGTACACGGTCCTATTTCATTTTATTGAAAAAGCGAGAAGTTTGGTCTACCAGTTGATATACTCAGAGTGTAGAGGGGTTTCTCGGTCATTAAATCTTAAGTGGCACTTATCGTAATGGAATGTTTGTCTTTTGATTATCGTTTCCTCCCCACACAAAAAAACAACATCAACTGCAACTCTAAAAGACCACATGGCTATGTGTATTAGCGAGGAATGCGACCTTCGATTATTTTTTACTCGGTGTTTACAATGTAAACTCCTTCAATGCTGGTTACCTCCCTTTTTATTTGATCGCGTAGGATGATGAATTGTATTTTGTCCGAGTAGTATTCAGCGACTCCCAAACTATGCAGAAAACGAAATAGCTCTTCGTACAGAAGCAACAAAAGGGAAGTAACTCTTAAAATAACTTGTTTCTGACCTTTGGTATCAGGAAGAATTTCTAATTATTTTTGCGAATGAAAGATTTACGTTTTTTAAGTAAACAAATATATGTTGTGTTTAGATAACATGAAACACAAAGAAAACTAATCAGAATGTTTAATGTTTGTCATTTTATTCCTAAGTAGGGTTTCAAATTAGGTGAAATGCAGTCAAAAACAAGGTCACCAGGTCAAGTCAAAGTAAGACCTTGTAAAATGTCTAGAAGTTACAAAGGGTCAAACAAATTGAGTGGAAAGGAAAACCTTGTGTGAGCGCTCTTTGCTTTTTTTACATAAATCAGCAAGAACATTGGTCAAACTATTTGTACTGACGATCTGTAGGTCAAGGTCGAAATCGGGACACATCAGATCGAGCATTAGGTCATCCAAAGGAAGTCCTAGAGGTCACGTTTCGTAGAAATGCTCATACTGTTTTACTAAATGCAACTGGACAACATGTTATTATAAAAAGGGTAATAAGTTCAAAACAGATGATAACCTTGTGTACATTCTTTAGGCCACATTGTTTACTAAATCATCTCAGACACTGGTCCAAATATTTATATAGAGATGTTCTATAGGTTAAATACGGAACTAAGGTCTTATTGCATGGGTAAAAAAGGTTAGTCACGGTTCAAATGAAATGATCTTGTTAACACTGAACATGCTCACATATCATTAGGGCGAAATTTGCCATATTGACCCTGTTTTGGCATGCTGTGGGGTGAAGTTGAAACTAGGTCAAGTACTATCAAGTGCCTTGTGAACATTCAGTGTAGACATTTAGATCTCTACAAGAGCTAAAACGTTGCAGATGTTCTCTGTGCACTACCTCTTGTTTACATGTGAAATGATAAGTTTATATATACATGTTTTATCGAATATAATGTTACGTACATCTTGTACATCTCAATAGAGTAATCATGAAACAGTTCAAAGCGAAATAACTGAAAATTGAATAGAATCTAATTTTATAAAAGGGCGACTTGTTACAGTCACGACGGATAACAGTGTCGTCCTTGTGCTCGCACGTCGGCATTGCAGTTCATGAATGTACAACGCTAGTAACGAAACTTTAACCCTTGGTCTATTCTCTTCGTGAGTATCTATCTAGCTTTTCCAGCGACTTATGGATTCGATATCAACCTCTAAAACAACGTTACAGTGTCGGCAACGTCTGGCTTTCACATCAGGCAGTGTTATGTTTGAAAAAAGTAAATATTTTCCCATAATTCATAAAACAAACGGGCTAATATCTAACAAGTAGTTACACACAGTGGCAGATTGCCTAAATATTTTATATCATTGCTGCTGAGTCAGATTTTTCAGCCACTTTCCTTTCAATTAAAAACGCACGGTCCACTGTCTGTTCGTATAATTTTAATGTGTTATAATTTTAGCGAAAACTCAGGCTCGCGAAAAGTAGAACCGGAAAAGCAGTCTGTCCTTTACATTATTTGTGTGTTGAAAGTTTGTATATGCCGATGGTATGATAGAAAACGTGAGCACAAAAACAATTCCCATTTTCAATTCAATTTCAGAATTCAGAATTCGTAAAGAATTTCATGGATAGTCTCCCTTCAAGCACCTGCAAAGGTTTTGCAAGCACAGCAAATACTCGATTTTATGAATTAAGTTTTGCAAAAAAATTTAAATGGCAGAAAAGGCAATACAAAAACTTTCGTTGATTCGATTTATTAATGAAATAACAACCACATGCCGGATTTGATGCAATTTCGTAAACCAATTTTCATATTGAGAGGAAAAAAGTGGTCACATTGTGGTTTTATATGAAAGCTTTTGATGGGTCTGTAGCCAGCTACTTCATCTTCCAAATTAGATTATGCAGTAATATTATACAGCTCATACATCAATGAAAATTCGGATCCACAGATGCGAAAACAAGAGCGTAGGGGGGTCCGAGCATTGTTTTAATTGGAAGCATATGCTACTTCTACGTGCTGGAATGCATTCCAATTTCGGAAGTGGATCAAAGAGGGACTCATGAATCTTAAGTATGTCAAGTAGACTGCCATATGATTGGTAGATACTCGACTGTTTTAATGAGTAAAGCAGGTTGGATAAGGTAGTTAGGTTTCTTTTAGAAAAACAGGCAAAAATAACAGGCGCAAATTCATATTTACATGTGAGTAAGCATTTAGATCGTGTAATTATATCGTGCTTATTTCAATGTAAAATGTCGATGTCGACTGCTTCATAGTAATAAGTAAATGAACGCTGAAATCACCGGATAAAGAAAGTAATGAAAACGTCAAATTGTTTTGTAAAATGATTTTAAAACGTCCCCACTCGTTATTTAACGACGCTTTGCACTCGCCTTGCAAAAAATCATCTAAAATGTTGCCTTTGTTTTGTCCGTTAAAAACTTAGTCATGAACGTTTGTACATGGCCCTGCCGCAAGATATAAACACAGATTTCACGTGCAACTGAAACAGCAGACCATCTTTCGCATTAAATGTCAAAATAAATGTAATCATCGCTAGTGAAAGCAGATGGTTCCCTTGATAACACCCCTTCACTAACGCGCAGCGTGGCCTCTAGGGGACGCTGGTATGTTTACATGATACCAGAGGCTGACATTAATAAAAGTAACTCGCAGGATTTCTTCAGAGATGAAAGTAAAAAGGAGTTCGAGATATTCTTTTCAAATAATTCAAAACCCTATTTAAAGCCTTTGTTATGTTCCTTTGGATCGGGATTTTAAATGGTACCGCAGCTGGGTTTTATGGCCTCCATATTGATTTTTTCTCCCCATCTTAAAAAAAACGCGTGTTACCTAACAATGATGTTTAATCCCGTAAAAGCATTGTCTGATTTGCATCGAAATATCAGAAGACTTCCGTTTGCGTTTTGTCAGTTATTTGTATAGAAAAAGGTTAAGAAGGATTACAATTGTATTGTAATAATTTTTAGAATGACACAAGTGTTTTCTTTAGTGATCTATGGAACGCCTCATCCGTCTTTGTATCAAGCGCATGATCCCATGTTCTCCAGACCAGTTAAATCAGCGAAAAACTAAAAAATTTAGTGTTGTAGTACACTTCGTATCAAAAATATTTTATCTTTCAACAAGCTGGCATTCGTGTCATATTTTATGAAAAGAATTGCTTTTACAACGTGAAATAACGATCATATCGCTAAGAAAATATTACGAAATGATTCTGTGCCGATAAAGCCAAATGATATCCGCAGAAACACTGAGGTGATGATTTTTGATGCGCTCATAATTGATTTATTGATCGATCAGTTGATATAACACAAAGGTGTTGTAAATCAGATCTGGAAATGTATCAGAAAATATAAAGCTGTAACGATATGTGGAAATATCTTTTCTGAACCTATCGGAGTACAGTTTATGAAATGATTATATTTAGCGAATGTGTACCGGCTTTTAGTCCTTTCATGAACTCCCCTGAAAATAAATCATTTTAATTTTACAACGTAAAGTGCTTTGCAAATTCAGTTCAAGGAGAAATAAAGGCAAGTTTCAACTGAAACATTAAAGGCCATCCAACAAACAGACGAGCACAGGAATATTCACGTCATATACCCAACGTAAAACTTTTTTGTACTTAGTACCTGTAGTGACGAATTACAACTTTTAATGCTGTCTGAGTGGCACTGAAAGCCATTCAGATTTTAACGTAGGAAAAAATTATTGTGGAGGCAGACTGAAAATCATTTAAAGAGCGTACGCGATATCGAGTTTAGGTGGGTGAGAGATAAGATAGATAGATTTGAAGCTAATTTTATGTTTTGTATCTTCAAGGTTTGATAATTTAAAGCAGAAATCCGCTCTCCGTATTTGATGCTATGATAACAGGCCCAGAATTGCCAGGCAATATCCTTGACTTAGATTTACACATTTTAAGAATTAATGATATTCGGCTACTTGTTCAAAATTACATGAAAGCATTCTTGAAACATTTGCTTTTCATTGTTGTAATTGATTGTTTACAAAGAAACTGCCCAGTAAGTAAATATTGGACATTTACCCTAAAGTAGCTTTGAAAACTACAAAAACAAGCCGTTTTGTATACCTGATGTGCCGATTAAAAGAATAGACTTATCACGGTTGCAGGGTTGAGATTAGGGCTTCAGTCTTGGACCAGCATCGGTGTGCATATGCGTGATATGGGATATTGGTGCGGGGTGACGTGCGATGGGGCGGGGGCGTGAAAGAGAT
>JAUMHA010393353.1:0-11687 GCA_032359765.1 Saxidomus gigantea
CTGCAAAGACGATTACTGTAATACGAACTGTACACGTGTTACAACCGGAAATGTGGGTTCTCTAATTGTAGGTTAGTACGCGACTGTAAACAGTGGTAAATTGCATTTGCATATTCTTACTTATTTACTAAGCGCTTCAATGTATTTGCCTTACAATAGCAGTCAAACACAAGAAAGAACTATTTCCAATTTTACCTCATTTCAAAGAGAGATAATTATTATGTGAGGAAAGAAATTACAAGATTAAACTATTTCTTGTCGACAGTAGGTCTTATTCACTCTTACCTTTTAATAACGTAGTTAACATGTCTACAACTCACTTCTTTAGAAGAAAAAATTACCATTACTTGCAGTTTTTGCAACAATGCATTGCAGATTTGCAGAGGTCGTGCGACGTAGCAATTAATATATTTTTACGATTAAGGGAGTATATGTTGTGTCATTTTTCACTATATTTATTTTCTCTAGGATGATAACCGAAGCCGACCACACTGTCTACATGTACATGAAGATCATATAAAAGACAGCAGATAATAAATATATAATGCTTTGCTCCGAACAAAATGTTTACTTACATCCGCACAACATTGTCGTACTTACTTCATAGAAAATTTATCTTATCAAAAAAACAATATGTTATGTGAATGACATGAAGTGCCTTGTTGTTTTAAAATGTTTGACAGTTGTAAGAGACTATCTTAAAGTGGATATGATCAAACTTTAGATTCATGCCATTTCCTCTAATAACACAATGTATTTTGATTTAAAAACTAAGAACTGCTACTTTCTATTGTAGATAAATAAAGTATTTTATTATTTGTTTTATTTTGATTTCGCCGCTTGTTGCTCAGTAACTATAGCAAGTTAATGAAAGCATGTTACTTGATTTCTAACCTATATATTGAATCGAACACGATTTCTAATTCAAGATGTCATCACGCTCGTGAGAGAAAGGCACCGAGGTTTTCATCGCTACAACCCATTTACAGCTGGGTAGACTGAGACACGTGTGCCATCGGTGTCTTTGCCCAAGAGACACCTCGTCCTCTGGCTGGGATTCTAACCTGGTACCTCCCGTTACCGATGTGAACGCTCAGCCACTGCGCTATCGCGCTTCACAAGAATAACATTTTATAAATAAGTGCATAATTGTCGTTTTTCTTTGTTTTTCGAGTTTATGAAGAACTATTTATCCAAAAGCACCAGAGGTAATGAAAGTAGAACCTTTACCTTATGCAATTATCATAGCCAAAGATTTTGTTTGATATTAAGGTAAAATTTGTGAATTAATGAATATAAATTTCACTTTCCATCTTAAAGTAGCGGAGGATACCATATCTCAAAACGAAACTGTTCAATCCGGATAAGCATCCTAGTAGAAACTTGAACATGACTTCCTTACGTGAACTTATAAAATTATCTTAATGTATGACAGCAGTCAAACACGTGTCGGTGAAGGATCTATAATCAGTTGTCAACGAATTTAAGGGCTCAATTACGAACCTCCGTAATAGTTGTTTACTTTGAAAAACCAGTTGACAAGGGAATGTTTTGTTCGAACAAAGGTGGTTTCAAGTGAGCGACATAATGTCAGATGTATAGTGATTTATTCTAGATTGTTGTCATTTAAAAAAATGGGTTACATGACATATGATGACGTTGTTTTTATAAGCAAAAACGCTTTGGCCGTTAAGTGCATAAGCCCTCAAATATGTATTGCCGGAGTGTTTGATTGCCTTTTTCTTTGTAATTATAGTATGAAAACGTATCTAGCGTTACTCGTTTTTGCATTTAATTACATTATTATATGGCATGCTCACAGTGACGGATCTATTGTTCAAAGACAGGGGAAGAGGTAGCACAATAAATATCACAAAACGTGTAATGAAACATTTATATCCATTACTGCAGCACAAATACAAAAAAGAATCATTGTCAGAAAAGTTACACTATAATACACTGACTTTAACTAAAACCATAGTCGTGGCCGTTATCAAGTCTACAGATCCTACGGATATGGACAGTTTTGTATTGCGACTCTCCACAAGGAAAATTATTTAACTATACTGATACTTATATAGAAGTTTTGCATGCCGTTTTTAGTACAATGTACATTTCTTTCGCAATTGTGTACACATTTTGAAGTTTTACATTATGATCACAATGGTACATTGAGCTAGCGTAGATTCGGACAAAGTCACATCCAGTATCTCGCAAAAAGGATTATGAATTAAGTGAATCAAGGATACATGAATTACAGGTCAAAGCCAAGTAAATGTACAGTTAAACAATCCGGCCAGTTTCACGCAAATAGATTTAATAGAATTTTTTTTGCACACCCTAATAAAACCTAGTTTTAAAACTCTTTCGTACTGAAAATGTCATTAAAACATAACACACTTCAAGTAACTTTGAACCAAAAATAATATTAAACGCACGTTTATTCATTTCACTTCAAATAAGTAAACCCGCAAAACAAGCATAACACAGATAACATTGCTTTGTCGTTATAGACGCATAATATTACGCCCGTAAAACTGTTATGTAAAATGAGTTTGGCATGCTGACATGCACGTAAACTGAACGGCAAAATAACTTGTTCTGCTGATGCATTGTTACTTATATCAACAAAAGAATGTAAAAAAATCTATGATTACACATCATACCTCATTATCAGCTTATCGGTCGTCACATTAGGTGCAACAAAGGTTCTGCAACAATGACCATTTTCATTTACAAAATCAGAGTTAACCCTTTTTGCGTTGCATTTGAATGGCTTTATTTGTTCGTTTATATTTTTCAAGTTATCAAGGTGTTGATTAACAAGAAAGTAAACACGAATAACTTATAACTTTGGTTAAAGGGGCATACCCTACAACTAGCAAATTGCTTTATTAAAGTGTTTTAATTGAGTATAATGAATTATTATAGTTTTTCGTGATTCTAAATTAGTATCAATATAGTATGTTTTTCTTATGCCGAATACATATATTTGAAATGAGTTGACTGCTAAAGCATTCTACCCATGTACTGTGATATGATTATAGTCTAAATATACGTTTAAATGACCCAGAATCAATGCAATAGTTTAAAAAGCTGAAAAAAGCTGTCAATTGAAACATTTGAATTATCTATTACGGTCAGATAGAATTACGCTTATTTTGAAAGCTTGTCCGTTCTTCATGTATATCAAAATATAACATAGTCAAATGTTTTAATTGCTTAAGAAGGAAAATTGAGCACCTTATATGAAGGAATGTAACGACAATTATAGTATTAACAGTATGAATGAAACTTATCAGACAAACGCTATAGTGCAATTAACTATACGTATTGACGAAAGATTATCGATCTCGCAACTCTGTTAACTCTTTTGTTGGCATTGTTTCCTATACACCACTAAACTGGTTTTATAAGTCAAATTGTCAACCAAGAATTTGGTATGGCAGACAGTATATTATGTTGTTTCTTTATAATGTAGCTATGCAGCATCGAAGAGCACAAATGGTGAGATAATTCGTTCTTCAAAATGGGCTGTTCAAACGGATTGGTATGTTTAACAGTACCGAATAATTTCTGACGTGGCGTTGCGAAAGGGAAAAGTAGAAAAGAGGAAAACACGACCAATTTAATATTTATCGTGTTTTCGGGGCTCCACACGACACATACAGAGCAAAAACACGACGTATTAAAATCCGGAAAATTCGACGAAACAACACGTCATGTTTTCGCCCTTAATCTGTCGTGTTTCCAGATTTTCCACCGCCAAGTCAAAGAGTCGAAAACACGATAAAATAGCTACTTGTCGAGTTCTCGGGTTTGCCACCTTCCGCCCCGCAAAGTCGAAAACATGACATGGCAGAAATCATTCACTAAAGAAAGCTTGTTGAAGAACTATTACCACCATAGCATAAAAAATCACCGTGGACTCCATTCCTAAAGAGCATGTCAACAAAAAAGACAAGTCCGACAGATTCATCGCCAAGGTATCACATACCTCTAAGTAGTCTGGGTGCCTTAACGTAAACAGTTTTTGTCCTTACAACAGTAGGATTTTGACCAATGAGCTATGACCTATTATAGAATTTATAGATATGAAAGTGCAGTCACGGCTCAATGCATAAAATCTAACTGTTTTTTATTGTTCCCTTTGGCTAAATTCCTGTTTCAACATTTATTACAGACAGACAACTTACCTCGGAAAAAACAGTATAAGACTCCCATTTTCCATACGAAAATGCCATTTTTTATATAAGTCAAGTTGGTTCCAACCCATGATCTCAAGTAGGGAGAGGTTTATTGTAGACACACGTTTAATTATTATGTTGCCAGTTTGATTGCGCAACAAAAGATTCTATGCAGAGATAACATTGCATTATCGTCATGACCGTACAGCTTTATATAATCAAGTTATATTCCTGTTCAGGAAGGAAAATATGACCACATTTATCTTGATAAATTATTACTTGTTTTTGGCAACGATTGAATGTTAAAGACTTTTTTTCTAACTCTCTCATTTTCAAATTATCCGCTATATTTATTACAAGCACTTGAGCAACGATGTGGGCTGCGTTTTGCTTTATCACTTTGGTAATTATTGTTTTAATTTGTATGTAAAAAGTTTGTCTATAGTGCATAATAATTAGTATGTTTTTAAGTTCGCGTTAAAATGTGAGTTCTTGCTGTTTTATTTCAGGTTTTCTTCAAAGGTGTTGACTCACAAAAAAGTAAGTGACCCGTTATAAACTAAAAATTAAGTTATCAGTTTAATTTAAAAAAATAAAGCATTGTAATTCAGTTACTGTAATATAGTGCAATGTTCGTGTAAAGTAAAATTTACGTGCATATCGTTAGCAGAGCTGAACAAAAATGCGAAGAAACAATCTGATTCTTGCACTCCAATTTCCAGTTTGTGTCATACGTTGAATTGTATTTACTTTGGGAATGGTCACAATCATTTTGTAGCCCTCAGAACTAAAATTTGTAAAGATGTAGATATTCCCTAGAGCGAAGTTTATATTGTATCTGTTACAAGACTACAATAGGGTGAAACCAAACAAATCAGTCGAAGTCAACTTGTCTGTAAGTTACGTTTTTATCTGATAACTTGAATATTTAATGCACCTTTTACCGAATTCTACTGTGCATCAAATCAACAAAAATGTAGACATTGTATTATCAACGTAGAAAATATATTTTATCAAAAGTTTCGATGAAGAAACACAAAGCTGTACACGAAATCAACATTAGAGTATTTCCATTTAAATTAGCTTTGAACTATAATTGTCTTATCAATGTTTGTTTGATGATTTGTTGCGCACCGCTTCATATAAAACAATGGCTTTGCATACTCGAATAAAAGTGCTTTCGCAAGAATATTTCCGATTTCTTTCAGGTCACTATGGTAAGGAGTTTGTACTTGGCATAATCCCGAGCTACAGTCCACCTAATCAAATCGTAGTGGACATTGCTTCTGAGAAGGAGGGCAAACTCTACTATAGCATTCCATACCTAAACATAAGACGTAACGAAACATTAAGAACTAAAAATACAAGTATCAGCATTAACAGTTCCTTGACTGCATACGGCAACTTCACTGAGCAGCGTGGTATATTTATCTCCACTGATGTACACGTTACTGTGGTTGTAACTTCTTTTCACAGTGACAGTGTGGACTCGTATCTTGCGTTACCCGTTTCTGCATTAGGACTACATTATCGGGCGGCATCATATTCCTCTGATGGATCATCAACTTATAATGCAGAGATTTTGATAGTTGCTGCATATGACAATACAAGCGTGACAATTAGAGGTAATAATGGCAAGACTACATCGCTTAATTTGAATAAACTGTTTATCCATCAGATATCAAGTATCAGAGACCTAACAAATGTAGAAATCATTGCAAGCAAGCCTGTATCGGTTATATCAGGGACAATATGTGCTAATGTTCCACATCATGTATATTATTGTGATATGCTACTTGAGCAGATGATTCCTACCGAGGCATGGACAGCAGGTACATTCATAGTGCCTCCGTTTTATTTGTTAAAAGGATTTCTTCTAAAAGTACTGACAAAAAGTAGCGATACGTTCTGTTTGCATAACCGCACTATGACTATTTGTAATTCTTCTCACCACTTACCGGAAGCAGAATTTATCATGGGTCCGGAACCAGTTGTTGTTACTTCAAGTGGGCATATAAGTGTTGTGCAATATGGCCTAGGACATGATTATAACAACATTGGCGACCCATACATGACTTTAATACCTGCTATTGACAATTATTTAAACGAATACTACTTTGTCGTACCAACGATTTACTCATCACTTACCAATTACCTTTCTGTGATAGTACCCTCATCACAGAGCAGCGGCCTTCTTTTAGACGGTTCAACTCCCACTGCTGAACACCAATACTCCGTTCCTGATTTAAACTACACCGTGTTAGTATATAATATCAGCGTAGGTTATCATACGATAACACACTCAAGTAATTATATTAAGTTCGGAGCACTTGTTTATGGTTTTGATGACATTATTGGCTACGGTTTTCCCTTAGGATTTCAGTTTCCAGGTAAGTATATTTGTAAACTATCACCGTATCCACTGTATTTTAAAATTAACTGTCTTAAATTCCACGTCTCTTTATCTCGGGTATAAAACATTGGTTATTGGACATTTCCATTTACATATACTGTGTTACTATTGTTGATATTGTTTTCAATATCTATTGACAAGCCCCATCCCAATACTTCGCTACTATAACAAAAGAAGTCGTAGCCATAAATGATTGCCCGACCACCAACAAATTTATAGAAAATAATTTGATCGATAAAAGGCATATTCACTCTAACCCTTTTCTCACGGATGAAATACCAAATATCATATTCTTTCTGTTATGTTCAGTTTTAAAGTTTGAATAAATTGCGTGGTCTATGATATGCAAAATATTATGTACCAACCAATTTGTCCGGAATTTTCGTAAGAAGTTTATGAAATGCCAATTAATTTAAGTACAAACAAATGCTTTTGTAAACTAATAATGAGTAAAGCAGATATAGCAAACACCTTTAAGCACAAAACGCATAAAAGATGATCCTCAATATCGGATGGTAATCAAACTTTCCAATGTTCAATAGTGTCCCTCGTGCTTTAGTATCGCAGACTAATTATCGCTATAATGTGGATGTAAAAATGAAAAATAAACCTTTTCCGAATCACTGCATCAAAATTTATTTCAAATATATAGGAAATAGAATCTGATAAAAAAATCTATACCCAAATGAATGTTTACTTCATATTAAATTTTGTTGTACTCTTGCCGACTGAAAATAGAGCTTATCTTAGAAATAACAGCTAAAGTGTTAGTGCAAATTGAAATAATGCAACAAATTAACTTTAAGCAACAGATAAGGCACTATCTGATAGATTTCCCACATGTTCTATGTTTAAGAACGTGCTAAGGCTTGTTTACCATAATAAGTGATGACATATTATAATTCATACCATCACACAATACTCATTTACAGATAATGCCAACACATCACTTACTTCGACCTCGTCTCCAAGATCTTCATCTACAATGACAACTGGAAGTTTTTCGTCAACTACTGGATCTGGTAAGAAAAGTTTACACTTTTAAGACTTAATTCCGCTCGTCTATTCGCAGGCTTGAATAAACTTAGAGCAACTGATCAAACACTATTTGATATTGTATTTCACATGTTAAATACGTATAAAGGTCACGAATTACAAAAATGTTATTGATTCCTAAAAAAGATCATGAACTGAAAATAATTACGTATTTGTTAATGATTATTATGCTACCTGTCTAATGTTTGTTCTGTGATTTTAGATCAAAGAAGAACATGTTACTCGTGCGATGATATGAGCCATGTAGAACTCTGTGATACAATAAAGCACTGTGCTGACAACGAGGTAATAACTGTAATATTTTTTAAAAAAGTTAGTAAAAAAAAAACAATGATAATTATCGTTACAAAGTTCCAAAGTAAATTGTTTTTTCTTCTTCATTACATGGCTGTTTCCGAACTACAAAATACAAATTAGATTAAAGTCCCAGGAGTACAATTATAAGTAGCTCATATTTTACCAAAAGAGATGTCTTATGGGAGGAAATGTACGTGTTAGATATATAGGGTTCATCTAAAACTGAAATTAAGTTTACAATTTGCCGACTATCTTCTATAAGCGGGCACTTGTTGATATGCTTTGAAAAACTTATTTTTATCCCAACGGTAGTGTAATGATCATCATCTAACAATTAAACCGTCAGTTTGTTGGCTACAACCAGCTGCTTTAAGAATGAAAGTTGTACCGTTTGGCTATATTATAACTAAGACGTGTTTTAATAGATATATATGATATATATGTCCTCTATTCGAAGCCTTTGCAGTTGATATTACTGTGATATTTACTTTAGCATTTATGTTTCGAAGTAATATGTACATTTAAATTTCTTGAATTATACTTTGCAAGTATATATTTTAGATTTGCTACATGGAAAGCTATGTAAAATCTGGGAGGAAGACGTTCCGGTCAGGTTGTTTGTCGTCCTCGGTAAGTTGAGAATTGAATAACTTTTGTAACGCACTACCGATGTACATGTAACGTCTTTTCTGATTGGTTACGTCGTTTAAATTTGCGACTATCAAATAACAAATATATAGTCGCAAAAATCGAATGGCATTTAAATTATCGCATTTAAACATATTGTACGTTAGAATAGGGTAGGTAAACTGTTTAGTGATTTTGACGTTTGCGACCGTATGAACAGCTCCGGCTAACGGTGATCACTTGTTTTTATAAAGGCTTATATAAGAAAAACTTAAACAATCTTCTTCTCTGAAACCACAAGGCCTAGAGCTTATAACCCCCGAGTCATAATTGACTCCGCCCGGGGGTCACTTGTTTTTAAGCTTATATATAATTGATTTAAAAACAATCTTTATCTCTTGAGCTTAGATATTAAGCATGTGGCTTCGCCTAGTAAACCTCTACCAAGATTGTTCAAATGATGATCCCCGGAAAAAATTGACACTGCCCGGGGGTCTCTTGTTTTTACAGAGGCTTATATAAATGGGAAACTTTGTAAAAGTCTTTATCTCTGAAACCACAAGCCCTAGATTTTAGTACTTGGTATGTGTCATTGCTTAGTTGACCTCTACCAAAAATGTTCAAATCATGACCCCAAGGTCAAAATTGGCCCTTTCTGCTATTAATGACCTTGTATTATAGCCAATGGTAGCCAGGTAAGCGATAAAGGGCCATCTTGGCCCTCTTGTTATCATTTCTAGATATATCATAGCATGAACATGGACATTTGTAGCTTATTTTGAAATAGGAATCAATGAGCAGAAATTTTAAAACTTTCGATAAAAAATGTTGGTTGTTCAAAGCCTTCACGAAACAAAACAGCAGTTGGCAATCTTTCTTGGGCAAAAAGAAGATGGTATTTGAATTCCTCTTCGTTTAAAGAAACCAGAATGTGCTATTCGTATATTTCAAGTATCATATGTGCCATAAAACAAATAGGTAGAGTACTGTTGACTCGAATAATTACGTCATTTCTCGGAGGCTACTCCTCCTCTCTCGCAAACAGATCTCTATCCATTACATACACTACACATATAATATGCAATAGAGGTTATATATCAGGAAACATGGATGGATAAATTCAATCACACTTCTGTGAACTACAGTCACCGGTATTAGACCTTTCTAACTTAAACTGAAACGTAAACGTAAACGGAAACGGAAACTTACTTCGCTCTTGCAATGAAAACCGGGGACTTTCTCAAATGTAATAAAAAAGCTATGAATAACAAAATTATAAAATACCACAGGGATTTGTGACTTAAATACTTGAGCTGTAAGCATTTTTGGTGTTTGATCAAACAAACACATGCCTAAATTACCTGCGAAAGGAAATGCCAAGAATTGGGCCATATAGAGATTATCGACTTATTCGACTTAATCTTTCCTTTAGAGTGCTCTACCATTATTCTGTATCTCAGAATTATTCTGTTAATCTTGCAAAACTTTCGTCTCTCTTACGTCACGTCTTACCGGGTGTCGGTGGGGATGAATTTTCAACCGGTGGGACACATGCATATGAAAATAGAGGCCTCTGTCATGAGCTGTTGCGCATCATTAAGACAGCCATGAAATCCCGACTCGCTTTACATACAATACCATCTTTATCAACACAAATTTGGTACGTATGACATGGATGTTCCGGTTACAAGAATGAAACTGATCATTTGGCTCATTCATAGGAAGAAATATATTGTGCAATCTGTCATCTTTTGCACCAACTGCTGGATACATGTACTACTTGTCTCAGTCGCCACTGATTTACTGTAGGCAACGTATATAATGCAAACATATTCGATAAAATATGTGCAACATTGTATGGATTTCAGTGCTTGCATTTGCAGTGCCTACCATGGACATAGTAGCCGAAATTAAACAATCCTTATAAAGAACAACGGAGTTCTGTTTTCAAGGGAGACATTATGATTTCTATTAATATATGACTTTCTGATTAATAGAGTGGTGAGAAAATCTGCTAGTCACCGAACATTGAATTGTTTTTTTAGGAAGGAGCACTGCAAAAACAAGATATCTTTTGCTAACGTCCATTTAAAAAATGAAAGACAACACTCTAATGCAATTGAACTAGTGTAAATTATTGGTATAATACAGAAATTAAAAGATTACTGGTTCGGTACAAGTATACAGAATTCAGCGAGCACTACTTCGTATCCATGTGGTGTTGTGCACATCATACTTTTACAAATCGTGAATTTCGTGCAGATCAAGTGTAAAGTATAACATGCATGTACATAACTAAATCAGAAACGCTCTTCATGATAGAAATGATTTTTAAATACTGTACAGTAAACTCCGCTTATAACGAACTCCTCGGGACCTATCAAATGTGTTCCTTATATCCGGAGTTCCTTATATCCGTATAGCGAACAAGTTCCTTATATACGATGTTTATATATTGAACTAAAATAAATATCGAACAAGTAGTTTTATAGTCAAATGTAATAAAATCCGGACCATCAACTTATAGTTGCTTTTGATTTTCCTACCTCCTTTTGAAGAGTTATAAAGATCTATATAGTTATCCTTTTCTATACCCGTAAATCTATGTACACTAATTGCAAGGATTGATAAAACATAAAAAAGACGGTTCATGTTTTCATTTGCAAAATTTCAACAAATACAATTAAAGAAAGCTGTTTTTCGCTCAATGGCCATAACTTGAAATACTTTTTCCCAAAATGGAATTTCATCCAGTCTGCATGCTTTTAAAGAAACGCTTACAATTAGTTACGTAAAATATCATCACTTGAATATCGTACTTAGCATTTATGTTTGTATTCTCATTTAACTAGTTTACCAAAATGTTCCACATCTGTAATGATTTACCTTTATGAATAATAGCTACAAGTGCTATGAAAAATACAATGCAGACGGCAAAAGAAAAATGCAAAATCAACAGATTTGTTTAACTCTTCTAAACATATTTGCAGTTCGATATATACGATAACTTTACTGTACATTTTTAATTGATGGGCCAGAAAATATTGTTCCTTATATCCGAAGTTTCCTTATAACCGGAGTACGATATAACCGTATATTTTTACATT
>JAUMHA010393364.1:0-11687 GCA_032359765.1 Saxidomus gigantea
ATTGATATATAGTAACTAGGCTATTTTGAACTAAAAATCACTGTATGGGTCCCTGGTACGCTACACTCACCTGTGATCATGACCAATATTGTAAATACACTAGCATATATAACATTAAATCACAATGTTAAAGGAGTACTATTAAAACAAATTAAAAAGCTGTGTCATAGGAAAACTCCGGTGAGATTGTTCGAATACGTGACCACCGGTGGGAACACTGAAAAGCGTTTCTGAAAGTCCAGTGCCCCGGCCGGGATTCGAACCGGAGACCTCTTGATTTGTAGTCCAGAATGTTAACCATCTGACCACCACGCCACCCTTATAGTGTTTCCAATATATATGAATATTAGTAGTGCACTGTGATCTCTCTGCTGGTCTTTATTCTTAGATACAGGTTTAACTGTAATCAGTGAACCATATGCTTTAAACTGCCATATATACTGAGTTGGAGAGGTAGACCATCGTACACCTATCCGTAGGGTCGCGGGTTCGAATCATGTTAGAAGAATTTGATTTTGACCTCCATGATCTCCAATTTCGGTACAAATATTGCCCATATGCTTACAAAACGTTTTCCAAGCTCAATTTAGATTGAGCACAAAATGTTTTTCACCTGTATTACCAGGCATTATTTATGAAAAATAAGTTGCAGTTTAAAAAGCATTCTAACTGCATTCAAAAACTTGATTTACTTACTTAAATAAAAAATTTATAAAATGATTTATTATTGCATTAAAAAGCTGTACACGAAACTTAAAAGAGCCAAAAAATGAATGGGCTCAGGACCCGGTTGTTTGAAACTTTAACCGGCTGTTAAGCTAACAATAGATCAAATTTTGAACGAGAAAATGATTATTGGTAGAAAGGACCAATGAAATATTATCATTTTGCTTTGATGAGTTTTTAGTCTTTACTGTCTTTAATGCATACATTTGTTTTAGTAAGTCTTTATAACTGAATAAATATGACCTCAAAGTTAACCGACTGTTAGCTTAACAGTCGTTTAAATATTTGGACAACGGGGTTCAGAATCCAGTAAACAGCCATTGAATATAGTTAATATAAGTTGTAAGAACTTACTCTACAATCAATGTATAATAGATAATCTCAAACTTTTAAAAATAACGTAAATTGTGTTAACAAACTGGTAGCAAAATAGTTTTGTTTTATTTATATACTTAATTCACCTTCAGTTACATGCATGTATGAATAGATCGGTTTCCTAACTATCGTTGATGAAAAATGGTGGACATCTCAACACCACAGATTAACAAATCAACACGGCCATTTGACATAATCACACGCTGTATAGACAAGATAACATGATTAGTGGACATGATAACACGCTCTTTTAACATAATGACACGTTTGTTTGACAAAATTAGACGCATAGTGGACAAGACAACACCACACATTGACAAATTAACACGGCCATTTGACATAATCACACGCTGTATTGAACAGACTATATGGTTAGTGGACATGATCACACGCAATTTTAACGTAATGACGTTTATTTGACATAATAAGACGCATAGTGGAAAAGTCAACACCACAGATTAACAAATCAACACGGCCATTTGACATAATCACATGCTGTATAGACACAATAACATGATTAGTGGACATGATAACACACACTTTTAACATAATGACACGTTTGTTTGACATAATTAGACGCATAGTGGACAAGTCAACACCACACATTGACAAATTTACACGGCCATTTGACATAATCACACTCTGTATAGACAAGTTCACGTGATTCGTTGACATGATGACACGTCTTCCTGACACAATCACGCAACAATTGGACATAATAAGACACGGGCCGGACAAGACAAAAAGAAATATGACAACATCTGACAGCTGTTGCGTTCCATATGAGTCATCTCAAACTGGTTGAATGATTTGACTGCACATCAAAACTGTCAGTACATGTACTTACCAATATATTATGATATATATGGTATATATCATTGTACCAAAATTCTTCAACGTAAATGTTTTTACATGCGTTGTTGAAGAAAAACACAAATTTCAACTATCGTCCTATACATGCATATTTAAAATGATACTAATAACAAAACGAAAGTTCTACTTCCGGTTACTTTGACTTGAAGTAAATAATACTATTAAAACACATAATTTGGTATCACATACTAGCAGCCATTACAAAAAAGTAAAACAAGTAAAACTGCTATGAATGCCATCGTAGATCCTTTTAATACAGTAATCCAAGATAAATGCACCTACAAATAAATACACTACAAATAGACAAACATTCCAGTTTATTGTTATCGCGTAGATCAGCTTTATATTCACACAGTATTAAATTACATCATGTTTTACTGCAGCATAAAGTTTGCCAAAGTATGATATTTTCTTCCTTGATTTTTTACATAATGTAATGGACAGCAAATATCTATTAAGAATAAATAAATATGGCAACTAAAGAAGATATACACTGGAATGTTAAATGTTAAGTAATAATAAATGAAATGTCTCTCATCTCTTCATTGACTTTTATGTGAATTTAAGGCATTGTGTTACTTTAATATGAAAGGTCGGTTGTTCCAACTGATAGAGATTATCTACTTTCTGGATAGATTATGCAAGATTACAACTTTTTCTATACGAATCTTAAAACATCAAGTTAATAGGCTCCAACAAAGCTTTCGGAGCTTAAAGTGATGAACAACTTTATTTTGTAAATAAGTCTACCTTTCCGGTTTGCGGAATTTAAAACTCGCACTTGAACGGAAGTGAAATATTTACCCATGCACCATTTCACGTTCACCAATTTTTTAAATTCATATTCATATTCACTACTCATATTGTTTTAGAACTAAACTGTAAGTTTATAGTTTATTGTAAATACATGTACTAAGTATTTTGCATAAACAATGTGCAGACAAACACAGATACTGATTTAGCAGAAGACTTGGAAGATCGTTTTTCTCCTGCTGAAAATGCAGCTCACTTGAATGACAAATATCCTCGACGTTGGTTTAGAAAAGTCTTGAAATAAGAAGTTGTCGGATTTGACAAACAAATTAGTTTTATTGTTTTAGAAGTAGAAACAATTTCAACATCATCAGAAGGATTTGTCCGTGTTAATTGATCAAATAGCAACAATGGTCTGGATGAACATGTTCCGGTTTCACAAACTACTGTATAAATACTCAGTAACATCATATTTCAACACTTATCGGCCCTTTGCATGATTATTCATACAAAACATTTAAGTTTGCCAGAATCGTATTTACCCGTTAACAATATTTGTATAAACTTGTCAGTATGTTTGCATGAAATGATAGTTTTATCGTAAGTAAGTTACAAAAAAAAGTTCTTAAAGTTCTCGAGTTGTACTCAAATGAAGTTGTCGCTATATTGACTTGCATATGGTTTTATGCAACTTTTATATTATTTTAACATGTTTACTCATTATCAAAATATAATAGTATATTGTTCGAAATAACACCAATAAATATCATATTTTAAGTGACAATAAGACTTTGAAATAACTTTCTTAGCTGGGCAATAACTCAAGACTCTTTTTTGTGAATTTGGGCCTGATTCCGACCCTGTTTTTTTCCAATGTGTAACGATTTAGAAGACAGTGCCAAAAATGAACGTAGTTTGGTAATCACAACAACAAAACGATTGTCTGACATTTTCAGTGATGATGCAGCTATCAATAAACAGGAACAGAAAAATAGTATTTAATTGATATTTCTTAGAAAGAAGTGTTAAACGCTTCTTTCAGGCTAGGACTCCATATTGACTGCATTGAGTGAGGATTTTTTTTATCAATTTCATATTGATTCTAAGACAGACAAATTTCTTGAAGATTATTCTTTGGCAAGTCTAGTCGACAGCTGCTTGGTTATACGGTATGGATCTGAAGCATCGTTTTCCATGAGTAAACAAAAAGTACGTTTAACGCAACAAAGCTATATTGCTTATAAGGGTCAACGTAGAAGTTATGTAATTCATGAGCTAGGATAAACTCTATACCAACATGACATCCCATAGTCAGGGAAAGGGGTATTTGGTGTAGGTCTAAAGAATTTGTTAAAATCTAGGAAAGAGAAGAAAAACAACTTGAAGATCTGGTTCCTTGAGAGAAAAAGAGGAGATCTGAAAGCCTTCTACCACCAAGTAACAAAAGTCCACGTTACGGAAATGCCAAGTCATCAAAGAATTCTGCTTGAAATTATGGTCAGAACTTCCACAGTTACAATAGACAGAGATGGAACACTTTTCATATTCCAAAACTTAAACAGAGCGACAGTGACTCAAGAAAGGGTTATGGACAGCTTAGAAATGGTTACTCTTACAAAGACAGAAATGCAAAGCTGACAAATCAAATTCAAAATAACAAGATAAGCATTATAATAATTGCAGATACCTGAGGAAGGTCGACTGTAAATAAATTGGAAAGAATGACAGGCATAACCTCAGACAATGGGTTCTCATAATAATTTGAGAAGGTTACACAATCGGCTGTCTTCAAAACCCTAATTTGCAGGTCATAAAGCAGCAAATGTACACGGTATAAACTGGAAAGGGTCTCTCTGTTTTTAAGTAGTATATGTAGAAGTGTTAAAGCTAGGTTGTAGCAAATACCAAAAACCTGTTATTATTCTGTTTGCTTTCCGGAGATCAGAGTTTCTACGCTAAAATGACCCCAAACCATTCCAAAAACTAAAAACAATCACGTGTATACTGTCAGTCAAATATACAATTTTAACTCAAAATAACTGATATCGTATTTGTTAGAGCTTACTTTAAATTCTAAACATGTACATGCTAGGTCCGTTTTAAATTAAGTTAAAAATTAATATTCCTTGTTTCCAAATCCAAAAAGAAAGTTATACTCTCTGTCCATACATTATGCGGGTTTCAGGTAAAAGTAAAACAAACGGTAACAGCAATTTGTTAAAACTATCCCGAGTTTATACCATAAGCCAACCATTTAACATATTAAGATTTCTAAAATGTTTAATATTTTTAATATGATTTCACGAAAACGTATGTTAAGCTCTTAAGATGATTAATGGCAAAGTTGACGTTGGCTAGATTACAACGTTAAATTTTCAAATTGTTAAAAAGGAACAAACAAACAAATGAATAAATGAACGAATATTCAGTTTCTTTCGTCCGGAGTATTTATTGATTATTTCCCTCATTAACTTTATTTTTAATTATAGACAGCCTCTATGGTCGAGTACTTGAAATAACTGTAACCTCTCATAGATTGAGGTACACGGGTTTGAGCCCTGCTACCGACCATGTCTCTTTATGTAAGACAGTTGGCAGTTTTGTACGGAGAATAGAGTTCATACATTTGAAACGCTTGAAAACAGTGGCATGGGGCTACTTCAAATGAAGATTGACAAAGGTTGTACTGTAACATAGACATATATCAAACTTCTCTTTTTAGTTATGTTCCACACAGTTTAAAAGCCAATACTTTCATATGAATGTTGACAATTTACTAGTCTGCCGTAACTGGCAAAATGTTATCTTATATATTTCGAGGGATAGATGTATTTCGTGTAGTTTTGTTTAGAAATAATGTAGTTTTCTTCAATACAACAAAATAAATGCAAGCGAGATTCAGATATCTTCTCACTTGACATTAAAATGTAAGTTATGTTTATGTATTTTGGTGAAGTGAAAGAAAAAACGAAAATCAAACACAATAATGCAATAATTGTTTAATTGCCCGTAAGATGCATTACTTCTGTACAGTGTAGGAGCGTAAAATATTTTCTGACAAAGGATTAGACGTTGCTTTCATAAGTAAATACACCGCTCTGGGCAATCAAGCAAATGAACAGAAGTGTAAATTTGATAACTGCTTTATGAAAAGAAACTTTAAAGAAATGAATGTGGAATTCCAATGTAATTTCTAGAGGATTCCTGTCTTAAGTTGCGCATTATCAACAGTATATCTTTAAACGTCATCTAAATAAATTTGTCAGTAACAAAGACTGCTTCATCTGCTTCTTCATGTGATACAAACTAACGTTTGAATTGTACTATATATATATATATATATATATATATGATTAAACAAAACATATACAAATTTAGCATACATGTAAATGTAGCTGTTTGTATTAATACGCACAATTCATTTAGATTTATTCAAATACCATTTAGCTACTAATTGACAAATATGGCAAAAGAGAATTTCGAATAATCATAGTCTGTTTTCTATACAATACATTCTTCACATATTGGCAGATATTCCGGAACTGTTAATTACACATCTGAAATATGTTTTGAAGTTTGGTACAGTGTATATCAGATTGTTTCCGATCAATTCCGACAAGGTCGAAAAGTAGATGAAGTTACAAAGAAGTTGCCTTTGCTCATAGAACTTAGGCTTGTATAGTATTGTTCGCATTTTTGACATTGATTTGCACATCACATTTGTCCAGGTAACCTTTTTTATATCCACTAAAGATTGCCCGTTGTTACCACACAATTATTACACAGTTATGAGCATAGATTATTTCAGGGACACTTTGGTACCAATTTGAGCTAACGTAACTATAAAATACGGGAACGTTTATGGCCTGGGGCTGTAATCCCTACCACATTTCAAAAACCGTAGACAATTTAACTGTAAAACTGCGCTACAAGAAAGTAGTGCAAGATAGACAACCACAAGCTGCTGTTTTAATGTAGCATACGACAAGATCATATTACAAATAAGCCAGTACATACATCTTCAAACGAATGTAGAAAAGTCCATAGCTTACGGGCTCGATTATAGTTTTTTTACGGACTCTTGTTGTAGAAATTACTGCGCTGTAAATGTCAACTTGTGCTGATTGTGGAAGATAATCATATACATACATGTATAACGGAAAAGTACGGATATTTACGGAACGTTCGTAGCTCGATATAAGAATTTGTACTTTCATTTTCAAATTTATGATATTTCATTGAAAACCTTCTCATTTCTGAAGGATTACATCTGTATTCACTTAAAATAAATGTCTTTAAAAAAAGATAGACTTTACGTACAATCCCGACAGAGGTCATGTGACACAATTTTCCGCCGCTGACGTAAGGACTCTCGTTATGCCGTTGTTGAGCACTGCAACAAGTTGGTAAATAGCGATGCCCTTAGTAGTAATCAGTTAATCACATCAAATTAGTAACATTTTTTTTATTTTTAAACAATTACATATACTGTTATGCCCTTTAATCGTTATAAAGTGATGTAAGATATAGGAACATGTATGAATGTTGTATTTATATGCCGTTGCTGAGCGCTGTTAACATTTGGTAAATAGCGCAGCCATTTATCAGCTACAGACATACAATTTATTTGTATTTGCGCATAATTTTTGTAGCCCACTTTGGCACTGCCATTGTTAGCCCGTAAAAATTGGCTCATTTTAATGCAGTTGTCTATAAAGACATCACAAGGTTAGCTGAATTTTTTTTTTAAAAGCAAGAAAGTGGCTAGTGATCTGGAAATAGAAGAAAGGACTTTAGCAAGATAAATGATTACATTAGAATAATTATATAGATATAAACGTGATTTGTTATTATACATATGTGTATCTGTGTATAAGTAATTACTGTGCTTTGAAGAAGTGTAAATATCACTAAAATTTCCTCTCAATTTCTTCGGTATTTTATAAGAACAAAATGAAGTCATTGGTTATGATTGAAATTCCGAACAAGAAAATATAGCAGTGTATACTCTTATATAGATAAAGCAAGGCCGATTAATTCATCATGTTCCATTCAATGTTATCGAGTACTTTGTGTTAATTCATAATATTGGTCAATGAGGATAAAATATCTGAATTATGAGACTTGTTTTTATTGGTTAGTTTTAATATACTAATCGCATTCATCTTTGATATCCGGGTTTTGCTTTGAATAAAACGAAGACACTGGAAGCCATGTGTATTTGGTTTTTCGGAGATGTTTCCAGTTTTAGGTGTTGGTCATAGTTAAATGCTATCGCAGTACCAACAAACCGGCAAAAGATGATGCGAAACTTCAACCAAGTAATCTGTAACCCCAGGCCTCCAGCGCTTACAGCACTTTGATTAATTAAGACGACAGACAGTACTGTTGTCCAATTATTTTCTGTGGTAGAAAAAGTCGTTATGTCTCATAGCAGTTTTTCCGTCCGCCCATCAATATGTCAGTCTTTCGCTCCTTCTTGACATTTTTCGGGAAAAAATCTATGCCTTAAATGGTATCATCGGCGCTTCCGTTACCTTTTCGACTTATAATCATATATTGCAGAGAAAGATTCGTTATTCTAGATTGTCCAGGTTATTTGTATTCAGTCCTAAATAGTAGGTCCACGAATTTTTCTTAGAATCCCCCAGAAGACCAAGTACAGTAGGATTTTGGATGTTTTTATCCTGTTCTGATTCATGTTTTTTAAGGGGGAATGACACTTTGATCTTCTAAAATAAAGTCAATATATAACAATGTTGTTTGAGCCCGAGCAAGAAACTTCACACAATATATTTTTCTTGTTTATATCGTGAACGGATTTCGCTTGCGTCGTTATAGCGTAGTTAAATAAATGTACTGGGATGCTTCCTCGGCTGTCTCTCAACACCTGGTTGGACTTTTATTCAACTTCCGATAAAGCTTCTGCATCACCTAAATTTGGATAAGGGACCTTTGTCAATGAAAAAAGTTTTGATTCTATACTTAAGGTCAAATTAGAGAAATTGTCTTGAATATCCATATCCTCCTTCTTAGTAATTAACGTAGTCCTTTCAGCATCTCAACACAGTTATATTTATGAATTTGCTAAAAACTGTTGTGCTCACATTGAGAAATATCTACATTTGATATTCATGATTAGTTCCAATCCTTTCCCAACATACATGTACATATATTGCTATTCGACAAAAAGTCACGGTTCTTTAGCTTGTGGAATGTTGTTGTAATTCATTTCATTTTGTTGATATGTCAACCACTGCATTTAATTTGTTGGTCGTCTCAGTTCTGAAAAATTTGAAATTTTAATGAGTTTCGTTAATATCTTATTCCTGAACAAGTATCATAACAAGGAGTCACGTCTTGAACTTGTATTATGACAAAAGAATGTCATGAAAATAAGCATCATTGTAAATATAGAAAAATACTTCACACAGATAATGTTTACACTTTAAGACCGTACCAGTGTATTGCTGCTGGTCATCCTGTTTGTTGTCTTGTAATTTTTCATATACATTTGGAGATGCTTCTAATCGTGTTTGATCATATCCTTTACTTCCATTATAATGATCTCGTTCAGTAGAGGACATTGCTCTCATTGATGTGTTTACATACTCCTTTTCATCTGTGCTTTCTAGGGCGTTTGTGGTTTCCGACATAAGCTTTTGTCTTCTTCTAATATAAAATAGCATTCACTTTATAAAAGCACTAAATTGCAGTTGAAATATATTCAATATTGATAAAATATTATCATTAATGAGTAGATATTATAAAGATATCGCGTGAAACCAACACAATGAATTATTATTACAATTCTAATCAAGGTTTAAAAGAGAAAGTAAAAAATAATTTAAAACTGCAATGTTACCTCAAGAAACAGAACACTCCAAATCCAGCAGCAACCATCAGAGAAATGCCAATACCAGTTACAAGCCCAAGAAGATAGACTTTGGTTTCACTGTTCTCCGGTTTGCAAAGATGAATGCCAGATTTGTTTGTACCTAAACATTTATAAAACATAATAAAAATGTTAAAGTCTAATACTTGTCGACCAGGCTATTTATATACTAACTAATAGATGAATAGTACGACATAATTTCCATTTTTTTTCCATTTATTTACATAAATATGAACTTAAACATATGTTTTCGGACCGAATTATATTTACGTCACATTGCCGTCCTAATAGACAAATATTCGTCATTTCGGTTTAATTTGTATTTCTGTCAGTAGGAAGATATTATTATTGACTTGTCTGTACATTTGTTCCTGGATGCTGATATAAATGTACTCTTACTTTTCAGTTGAGTGACAGTGTCAATGAACATACCCAAACAATTAAAACGAAGTAAATAGCTTTTACCTAAAGTAGTTGTGGTTACCCTTGAACTCGCCTGATATTCACAATTATCCCCACTATATCCATTGTTACATCCAAACTCACATCTTCCGTCATCTTTTTTACAAATGCGAAGTTCGCTGCCATTGTCTCTGCAATTCGCACTACAATTGTGTTGACAAGTTGGGCCGTAATGATTGCGTTGACATATTTCACAATGGCCATCGGTCTGATTACATCTTTCAGAGGCACAGCCTTCGTTACACATACTGTTACACTGAATTCCCCAATAGCCGTTAAGACATCCATTTAAACAAAATCCGTCGGAAAGGTTGCATGTCTCCTTATCAGATTCGCGGGAACACTGTAAATTACATGCGACCGTGCAATGTTCTGTATAGAAAGCGTCTTTGCACATTGTACACACATTCTTATCGTTATGTTGACATTTCTGACAACGGACTGCACACTCAACTTCACACATTTGTCCCATCCATCCGTCTTTACATCCACCTATACATTGTCCATTTTCACCACAGCCATTAGAACAGTTTTGTGAACAGATTATTTCAAGTACACATGTATTGCCGTCAAGTGAGTATCCGGCAACACATTCGGTACACTTCTGAACGTTCTGTTCTTCAGTGCACCTGTGACAATGTAAATCACTGCAATTGTATTGGCATAACGGTCCGTAATTGCCGGATTTACAAACGGTGCAGTTATTTGCTGAGTCACATTCTTCACAGTCAGTTCGACAAGGATTGCATAAAGATATTTGGGCTCCTGTTGAGCTTTCATAGCTTAGTTTATAGAAACCCTTATCACAGTCTAAACATATTCCAATATTTTGGCAAAGTTTACAGTTGTAAGAACATTTCTGGCATGTCTTAGCACCATTTACTAGGCCCATATAGTAACCATCAATGCAGCCATTTATACATTGACCGTCATGTTTATTACACAAGCCATTTCTACAAAGAGGACACTGTTGTAAACAATTTGTGCCAAAATATCCAGTCTGGCATTTTGTGCAGTTGGCATTATTTGAACATTGTTCACAGTTTTTCGGGCAAGGCTCACATCTAAAATTGTGACGCCAATATCCAATATTGCAATCAGAGCATATTTGTGATATAGCAGCACAATTCTTACAACCATCTCCACAACCTAGATGCAAAATAACTTCTAGACTAGTGAACTAAAAGAAACATACTATACGACTTTGGACGTAATAACAAAGGCTGTCTAAAAACTACCTGCTCACAAAATAGCCTAATTGTAAGGGTTAGGTAGCTATGGCAACAATAGTTATTAGTAAATTCTGTTTGATGTCATTCATATCGTATGTCTTATGTGGCTAGTTTTGGGCTTATTTTGCTAAAAGTACAATAAAGAGAACAAAAGAATAGCCTCATAACTGCCAATATTTAGTACGTCCGTCTATCCGTCCTTAGTGTTTGACCCCAATTGCTCAACAATCAAATCGTTCAGATTTTCAAATAAATGTCTTTCTTTTTGTATCAAAACTAACTACTGAAATCGCTTAATTGGTATGGTATATTAGGGTTTTATCGTTGGTACCGGTTTCCCATATGACCAACGCCCCCAGAAGAGTTTAGTT
>JAUMHA010393386.1:0-10444 GCA_032359765.1 Saxidomus gigantea
CTGGAAAAGTCATTGTATTGCTGCCGGCATCTGTACTAGAAGACAAGTTTGAAAGTCTTTCTTTATTATTATGAATGTTGAAGTCCTCTTAAAAACAGTGAGTGTACGTGGGAAGGAACGCGGTCTTATGACTGAGGCTTTAGTCCAACCATTTCCATAGCGGCAAAAACAAATCGTAGTAGTGTATTGTCTATAAGTGGGGAGGTACATGTAGGGTATTAAAAGTGTATCTATTAGATGTTGTAACAGGAAAAGGAAGTAGGTATATGTACTTAATTCATAATATATGATATATTCAAACGCAATTACGCACATCCATAACAATATGATGATTAGCCTGAACGTTATCACTATAAGTTGTCTCTCAAAATCACTCTATAAGCGGAAATAAACATTTAGCATAGATAGAGGAGCATTAATGAATAGAGGTTTAAATGAATGAATATCTTTTTTGGCGTAAAACAACTTATGTAAGGCTTTAACTGACTAATTCATTTCAGCGTTATATAAGGTCTGAACTCACGTTGCCCATGTTGATACAATTTATAAGTATTCCATTAGCTAAAGATGTTATGGCACCATGCTAAGATCCCCGATTATCGCCAAAATCTCTGGCTGAAGCAATCATTATTTTTGGTGATCTTGGTTCGTATTTATTTATTATTTTCATGGTAATAATCTATAATATTCGGTAAAAAAAATCTTTCTACAGTATACGTATCAAAATACGTGTATACCAAATGTACATAAGTAATTGAAACGGACAGAGGACTGTCTCAAACTTTAACGGACAATTCGCGGTCGTGCAAAGCAATTCGAGACAGACTATTGTTTTGTTAGTGATGCAGGTAAGTTTCATATCTAGCGTTTTCGGCTGTTTAACTCTACTATCAAGAGTAGCGAGAGTTCATAGTCAATTAACTCGGGTAACTTCAAAATTTCCACACTAACCATATCTTCATTACTGAAGAGCCAAAATATGATAACCCACCAGGAAAGCAGGATTGGCTGATTGTTGTGCGCAATGAGCGTGTCGAAAGAATTTAGCATATTCACATGCCAGAACCAGGACCAAGGCTTTGAACATTTGATTTCGTTCACTGATGGGAGTAAAAATCAACGGTACAGTTATCCATCCCTAACGAATGCGCCCATGGGTGTGCTTCGTGTCTCAAATTAGAACTACAGTCATTGAGTTGGCAAGCGATTTATTAACGACTCTTAAGCTTACATTTACAGATTGAATTATGGTTACTTTACTTTGTTTACAAAAGTTTACTTTGATCCCGTTTATTCTCAAGCTACGTGTTCTGTAACAAATTAAGATTCATTTCAATAACATGTTGCTACCTTTGTATTTACTATAACTTTCTGGCATGACTAATAATTAAAATATACTTACAAGTCCTATGTTCACTTTAATTGGTCGAAATTGATAGATGTATTTGTACAAAAACATTCTAAATGTTGCTTTTTATTTTATACAAATTTAGTTTAGTTCGATTACGAAGAAAGCTCAGTAGCTTATAAGAGTCGTTCTCGAACACTCATTCCAGATGTCACCTCATTCGCATGTTGCTTTTTAACTCGAAGTATGTCGTTAAGTGCTATAAACAAAGTGCAGCATTTTTTCAGTCATATCGAAAATTATAAGGAACACTTTCTGAAAAAAACTGTTTTCAGGAAATAGCGACACACTATGAAAGAATGGTAAGAAAGGTAACGAACATTACTTAAAAGTAAACAGAGCACAGTTATATCATTGTGCTATCTGTTATTCTATTCTATAAGTGAAATGTTCTTACTCATTCAAAGGTAGTTAGATTTTCTTGCTTGCAGCTAAATGGAATATAAAATAGAACTCTTAATGAGTAGTGTAAGAATAAAAAGGCAAATATTGAGCATAGCCTGGCATTCCTGAATATCACAAACATAAAATTTTCTGATAACAAGATATTATAACATTCCAAAAATAAATAAGAAAACATATTTTGATATATCTTTCAGCTGACTTTCGAAATTTGGATGTGCCAGAATTAGCCAAGATTTGCAGTGTTCTTTTGAGACAATCTGGTTGTGAGGTGGAAGTTTTTGAAATGTAATGGATTAGGCTCAAACAAGAAATATGCAACATGAATTAAAAGTATTATTGAACGAATCAAAATTCGGACTGAAATATTATTTTTATAACCAGTACAAGGGTATGATATTGTGAAGAATACTATAATTTATGCAGTTAATATTTTTTTATGGTTTGATAGATTTCAATTGGATTTGACTCAGTGGTGGTCTTACGCTTTTGAGAAATTTAAAATATTTTTTTTCTAATATTTTCAGCAAGAAAAGAGCTGTCAGGGGACAAATGAAAGTCTCCAAAACATCCTGATGCTAATCAGTCTTGTTCAAAGTTTACCAACCAGTAAGGTGGACGTTGAGAGAGGGTTCTCAAAATAACCAAATTGTCATCAAATTAATGTTTGCCTTTTCTTTTTCATCATTTTTGGTATTTCTCTTTCAAAATTGAGAATTTGTGTTCTCTTATGTTATATGCTTATGCATTAAGTTCTGAACTCCCTCTCTAATATCTAGCAATATCTGTCATGTCTATTGTACTAATATAACTTCAATCTCACAATGTTAACAGGATGAAGATTCAAAAGTCTGATTGGCGATCCTGCCTTGGAGACAGAACCTCTGCTTATTCCTGCTGAAGGGGCTGAAATAATTCAATTTAACAATTTGTGTACTTTCCTACTGTAAATTAGTGTTTGATTCGTCGGGTCCATATTTAGTTATTGCAACATTGACCTATGTATCATATAGGATACAACAAAGCATGGCATTTAGACCATGTTCATGTTGAAAATCTTTATCTTTATGAAGGTATTTCAGAATCTTGAAACTGGCTCTTCTGTTAGAAATTATGCCACGAACAAAAAAGTCACTACTGGAAATGACGAAACAAAACGTACTGTATACCATTAAATTCCATTGCAAGGGAAATCAATCGTATATGCAAAAGAACCAAGATTTGGAGAGTTTTTTCTCTCTTATAAATAAAAGATGTTCCTCCCCCTTCTGCACAGGAACCTAAGGACAGGGGACAGAAACGTAAGTAAAATGAAAAGGAGCTCCAAGTAGAGGAAAACAAAAACCAAGAGGACCAGGAAATACGGCGTAATCAAGAATAGATAGTGCGGATCTATTTTCTTTGGATTGTTAGGAACCAATATTTATTTGTTTATATGGTCCTATGTTTATTCACAGGCATTTCCCCTATATATACCCGTGCATTCAACTGGAAAAAGTTTACTGGTTGCACCAGTAAGCCATTGAACCGCTTTAAGATTTTCCGCAAGCCTTGTAAGTGTCTTAATACGCCCATAAAATCATCCACTTTGAAAAAGCCCCATCCCCAGAATAAGAGCCAAGTGCAATACTGAACAGGCGTTGCACTTTTATCTTTGACACATGTCTATTAAAATAAATGTGTTTGGAAAGTTTCAGCCTCTTTAGGTCTAAAGAATTATGATTACAAATCCTTTTAATTATCTTTCCTGTTTTGTAGGATTTATTGGTCCTTACAACACATTGCGTGATCAAAATATACCTGATAACCTTCTTGATAACATTTGTAACCTCCCACATATGAAAAACTGGTACATGTATATAGACAGGGGTTCATTGATGGAGTATATTTCTGCGTATTATGCAAAGGCGCAGTTACTTCGAAGAAAAATTTGACGGATTATCGCACATACAATAAAAGTATGACCAGCATGGGTACATATAGCATCGGAAAAGGAATGCAACATTCGTGTTTTATATGGCAACAAGGCCAGTCTGAATGGCTAGTGAACTTTCTGCAGACAATTACCGTTGGGCACTAACGGAGAACACTAAAAGCGAAATGGCTTTTTCAATTACAACAAAGAAGAGACACGTTAAATGAGAGCAGTAAATTAATGCATAATCGTTATGGTCAAACTTTAAGAAAATGTCATTATTTAAAAAGAAATAATGCAAAAATGAGGTAAGATGGAGATTTTGTTCTCAGATATTGCATCATATCTCAATGTTCTCTTTCACTGTACAAAATACCATGTCTATCAGTTTAAAATGTATTTTAGTTAAAACCCGAACAAGAACTACGCTTATCTATAACTGCATCGAAAACAGTTACATGAACTGTCGTAAAACTAGAGCATTAATTTAGTAGAAAAATAGCTGTTGACATAAAATATATGTCAACGTTGTAAAGCTTAAAACTGATAGCCAATTTATTTTCCTGCACATTGAAATACTATTTGCTTCAAAATCCTTCAAGATCATTGCTTTGGCAACAGCGATTCGAAATGATTCTTTTTTCTTTTTTGGCGATACCCTATGAAAACGCATATCATGGTAAGGGGAGATGAACTATTTAACCAGATATAATACCGAAAGTGTAAAACTATATAATTTTGCAGCCAAAAATAAATGATAAAAGAAAACAAATACCACAATAATTTAATGTCCGTATAAATTGCAGTTTTGACGTCAAATTGTGGTATGTGAAATCATTTTAAGAGTGAACAAAAACGCCTTAGGATTACTTTTCAGAATGATGTAATTTTGTATCTACTTAACGTAGGTAACTGGAATTTTCCCATATTGATATTGAAATATTGTTGGTTCAAAATATGCAAGAAAGCTAGTTTCCAAGTATTTTGTTCGAAGGCATATGTTTCCGTGTCGTTGGATTAAATGATTGAATGTCAAGATTTGTTTAAAATTCTTTTTGACCGATATTGATATGCTATTTCATTATTCATTTGCCGTCAGCTTATAAGACTAGTATGTACTTGTTTATATGACGTAAAAACCGATGCTTACTTACACACGCAACCAGGGCTGATTATTGATTTCCGTGTAATTAATTAAAGCATTTCTCAACTATGAATTCAGTGAAAAAAGTACTAAATTTCGTTTCACATTTTTTAATTGATATAAAAATAAGCCGACAGGGTCCATCTATTATTGTCCCCTCTAGCGGAAAACAGGGCCTTCCCTATTTATTTCTTTATTTCCTAATGTTAAATGGTTCATGCTTTTAATATATCAAATTATATCGTTGGATATCTCATATTCCTGCAGTTTACAAATGTTTTAAGTATCTAGAATCCAACGATATCTCCATCATTTGTTTTAATGTAAAAAATGCTGTTTTTGATAACAGTCAACCTTGGTTTGAGAAACATAGTGATAAAATCGACTCTCAAAAAGTATTTGGTTATTTTTGTTTTTACCAAAATAATAAATATCTTTTTTGAAAGTGTACTTTCCAAACATTTCAGATATGTGAAGATATATAAAAAAGTCCAATGACAGTCGTAGTTACATTTGTACTAGTACTATCTTTTAAAATAATCAGATAAAGAAACGGGTAAAATCTCCGAATTGAAATATTTTGTCGCAAATGCTGAACTATTAAAAAATATAAATCCACTAGAAACGAGCGAACATTCCTGTCCGACTCTCACAATTGCATAGGTGTGGCTGACCTGCAATCAAGATCACCAGGCGTCTAATTGATTGAAGGTAATTGGTTCGAGCCCCAATGCTTGCCTTATATGTTTAAACAAAACAGTGTTGGCAGTTTCTTTCAGAGAATTGGGATCTAGTATTGGTCCCTGTAAGGTAATTTGCTCGTCTGTAAATAATAAGAGCGTTAAACACCATGAAAACAAAACACGTAGAGGCTCGTCATACTATAAGGATCTGCTTAAAACAGTTTTTTTGTCAGTAAAATATATATTGAACTACTGGATTAATCTCAATACACTTTTGTCCTGCGGTTTTACTTTGAGCCGAAGTGCTTCCTTAGTCAATTTAAAAAAAAGAAATAAAATAAAAAAAAAAAAAAATTAAAAAAATATTATTTTTATAAGTACATGTACATGTAGTTTATTTTTGCCACTTCGAGAATATGCCTTTCGTTCCCTAGGAATAATCTGTAGTGTATGTCTTTCTCTTTCAAGTTTGACAAATACATTTTCATGCTTCACATGATAATTATATAGAGGATAATTGTTGGTTTCGGTGTAATATCACGTTATAATTTCACCGAGTGGGCACCAAAAGTGATATTTCCACGAGTGGCGCAGCCACAAGTGAAAATAACAACTTTTGTGTTCACGAGTAAAATTATCGTGATATTACATCGATACAAACAATTTTTCTGTTTATTTTATGTCTAAAACTCTACTTTTGTTGGGTTTATTTCAATAAAATGTCGAAAATAGCGGGAAACGTCATCAGAAAGCATCGCAAAGATGACGTCATTTTAACGACGTCATCGTCATATAGTTCCCGGCATTCAGTACGCTCAGTATACTTTTTGACGTTAATCCGGGTAACAGATTTTGATAATTTTCACTCAGTGGCCAGTGAGTTTATCGGGATATAATTCACCGTTATATTTCGATAAACCACCGAAAAACATAAAATAAATGTAAATTTACACCGCTTATTACTTATACTTATTGCTTATTACAGTAATGTAGTCATGATGTCGGCCATAGTTGTGCTTAGTGTTGTACAATGATGCATTCGGCTTTATCGATTATTTCGGTATTAAAATAAAAATGTTCGATAAATCAGCGAAAAAACCCGAGGCTTTCATATGCAATGTAAATTGGCTGCTTAATTAACTCCAAATAGCGAAAGAAACAGAGAATCCGTTTTTGAGATATGATTATTGTACAGATGTTCTGTCAAAATTCCTATGGATAGCCTTGATAATGATCTTTTAATCTACTTTCTTGATTTTAAGTGCAATAATACTCAGGTGAGCGCCACCATGTCACTCTTGCTTACTAAGCTAAGCTTGTAATCAATCAAACCCGCTGTAATAGATTGGGTTTGTCTAATTACGCATTAAATATATGCAAAGATGTTCCGATCTCTGTTTACCGTTAGCTTGAAATTTGAGGAAGGTTGGTTGAGCTGTCCTAGTCATCAGAAACAAATTGATCAAACAATAGCATTATTTGAAGACTATCGCATATCTTTATTCTTTCAATTTGCTTAAAAGGTCACGTGCTTTATTTGAATGTTCCTCTTTACTTTTTGTTGTTTAGTTAACCTCCTGGGACAGGTTCATAATTATCTTGTAATTTACAGAGATTATATTGAACCACTTGAAGAAAGAAGCACCGTATATACACTTGTGTTTAAACAATATTTTGTTACTATAATAGCTCAATGCATTTTACAAAAATAACATTAATTTCAACATAATCAATACATACTGGATCGAATAGATGTCTAATAGCTTTTTGTAAGATTTATTTTGCATTTGTTCTTATTAGAACGGGCGTGACTTGTGCTGTATGTTATAGATGTACCGAAGGATTGGGCAATGCTGCGATTAATATTCATACAATAATGTCATTTATAGAGTCAATATGTATAGATTATTTAGTGATTGTCGATAGTTTGCTAATAACTTTATCACTTCTTCGGGTTTCGAAATGCGTATATAGTTTGATGCCGCCCATGAAGACATCTTCACAAATCGGTTTGTACATGATATCAACAGAAAATCTCAATAATTACATATGTATTGACATTGAAAGGAAATATTTCTGGAAAAATAATGAGTAACGATGAGCTTACATTGAATTCAAGTTGGTATTCTTGAAGTTTTATAATATATGAATGAAATTGATGTGTAGATCCAGACGAAGCAAATGAAACGAAATGCGTGTAATAAACCAGCCTTTTTAATTTGGAAAACAGACACAAAGATTTTACTGTCTATCAGGTCCATTTCACTTATACACTGAAACCGAACCCATTTTCGTATTCGGCTTGTGCTGTCACAAATACGCCGAACGAGAATATGTGGTTGAAGTTTTGTATTATTTCAATGTTCTAAGAAAAAAAGGTCAGCATAACATATAAAGTATATACATGTTAAAAAGCTGTTTATCCATTTATTCTACACTTTCTAGTGTTCATTTCTTAGCTGTCCGTTACAACACACTATCTTTATAAATTTTTAGAACCTTGTCCCATGTGAATCGTCTTTCATGAACTTCCTAAATATTCATTTCTATATTTCGAAAGGCGAATTTTTGAGAGACTCTTTGATGCAGATTTTGTGTTAATGATGAGCTCAAAAGAGTAAAATCCGGTGACCGAAACGTGAAATATTGGAAATCGAATTTCGGTTTAATTTCAGATTCGGTTTCGGTGTATATGTGAAATGGCCCGTGCGTTGCATTGTATTTTTTTGGTTCAGATTCGGTTCCATTGCGGTGTATATGTGAAATGGTCCTACTGAACGTCATCAAATTGCTTTCAGATAAGGCAAAGTGAAAAGTAGTAAACCCGTACATGTGGCTCAGTGTGGTGCGGTGGATAATAATGTTAGACACGGCACATAAATTTATTGACATGACCCTTGGGAGCATGTTATCTTCGCTATTGAACTTGGTTACAATTTCTTTTTCCGCGTGATGAAATGTGATGTTGCCTGCAATATGCGTTTTACATTCTCGATTTAGATTTCAAAGATTTATATGTATTTAAATGGATGTCAATAACTAAAGGCCTAATTGTGCATTTAAGCAGATAACACGATATAATGTAATAGTAATAACGTTTGATCACACTGAGTTTTGTTTGAAATATGCGAATCCCGATCTTTGAAATACTGTTGGCATTGACATATAAATTTTTGAACCAAGTGTGCCAATATCGCCTTAAGGCACACCTGTCCCGTATAACTACCTTTCTATTGCTTATGTTGAACATCGGTTTTGCTGAAAATGGGAAAGATAAGACAAGTAGATACAAACCACACATTCCTGCAATACTCATTCTATTTCATAAAAATAAATACCATTGAATGAATAAATTATTCATACTATCCACAAAGGCATACGTGTCAGTTTCAGCATTTTGCTGTTCAATAAGCCCATCTAAATTCAATAAACGGTGAGATAGAGACTTCTGTGCCCTCACGGAGGCCATTTTCCGTTACATCTACGTTGTCAATTACGTCAACGTTTTCACGTGCTGACGGTCTAGCGTTGCTGCACAGTTGACCGGAAAAAGCCTCGATATGGATTTTCTGGCACACAAGCAAGTGTGCCGGTATCAGTTATCGGCACACTACATCACCTGATCGTTTTATCGGCCCATATCACCGAAAATCAAGGCAAATTTGATACTATATATAGTAACATATGCAATAAATACCAGTATTTCCGTGCTAATTCTGAACACATTTTTTCAACAAGCATATTTGTAATAAGAAATCTACATACATTTGACCGAGTGACCTGTCATATTTCTTTTAATACGATTCGTTTACTTGACCTTACTCAATCTAATATTTATACAACTTAGAATGAGCATGAATGAGCAATGTATATTTTATCAAACGCGCGTTCCGCCGATTTATTTGCTTAATCTGTGTCTATACATCGTTTTTATTCATACAGTGTAGAACTTCCTGAATATACATATGACATTGACCCCATAGAGCAAAAACTGAGTGAGAACATGGAAAACTATTGCACAGTCTAAAATGCCAAAAGAATAAACACTTTCAACTTTTACAGATATTAGTGCAATGAGATTACAATGTGTCTTGAGAGTTCAAAAAGTAATATCATACAATAGGACATCGAACTGTGAAAGTAAACTTTTCTTATTCAATAACATTACAAATTTGGACCAAAATCTTCTTTTGCATCAACGTATTCTAGCTTGGCTGTTCCAAACTTATAATTATTGATTGCAAATCGGCTATCAAATTTGCAACGTAAGTAGAAATATGTCATTTTTCCATCAGAAAGCCTCAATATCTGTATAACAGCATAATGAAATCTCACATACAAACTATAAACTTCGTATCGTAGAAGTTATGTTTGATTTCAGATAAGCAAAGCTTTGAACATACTACAGTATGTTATTCATATGATAATGTTTGCTGATTAAACTGTTATGCTTTTACACTACGTCCCAGTTGTCGGGAGCACCCTGCTATTTACATAGCACGGTTCAAAAAGGTTCATAATTGTAACTGATCAAGCTTGATACAGCATTTATTGTAAATTATTATATTTGATATGTAGGCATTAGTGCTATAATGGATTTGTCGATCAAACCCTTTAGATGTATTTGTCCCATGTCAGTCATAATTATTCACACATTAACTGTTGAAGACAGTCCTTTTTGCCCCTGAGTTCGATGTAATACACGAGACTATTTTTCTAAGCATTTCTAAATGCATGCTCTCCCACGTATCGTTTTAACTAGCTTCTCAATAAAATTACAAGACATGGAGATCAAATGTTCCTTTGTCAGTTTACCAATGTTCTGTTATAATTCCATTTGCTAATCTGGTACTGTTGCATTGTCATAGTCATACAGTATCTCATTGGCGATT
>JAUMHA010393396.1:0-11686 GCA_032359765.1 Saxidomus gigantea
AGGAAACTTGCACAAAAATTGGATATTTTTCATGTAAGTAACCCAAGAACTGAAATGACATGTTTTAACAATATTTGTAACAAAACACACCAATACAGGTTCTAAAAGCTTATATAACAGTCATTTGTTTGTGTATTATGTCAAAAGACCACTAGACTATATTTTAGTAATAGCATCAGTTTTTTTACTGGTGGCCATTTTGTTTTGGACAAGTTACCTTAATTAATTGATAACTACTATAGATTTGACCTTTACCTTTAATATTTCAAAAACAAATGTGCATACAATGTTTTTTTTATCTACTTCTAATGTTATAGTGTCTGCTTTCAGTAATGAAACTAAAACAACTTTTAATTTGTAACGGCCGTGAAGAGGTTTTACTAAGGTCTCTTGTGAATGTGGGAACACTAGTTCCGCAGAAAATGAAAAACTCTACATAAATGAAGAACAAATACTTTTTACATCATTTATTTAATGAAATCTGTACAAAAATAAACTAAACATCCCCAGCGGCTACAAAGTACAAAAATGTACCTATAACCAGAAAAGAAAGTGGAAGTTGTACCGTTTTTGACGACAGTTTGACTCCGCCGCTCCAAGGCGGAATGGTCAGATATATAGGAACATATTCCCGCCACGGAACTAAAAGATCAATCAGAAAGACGTAACGCTGAAGTCGGCTGGTGCGCAAACCAATCAAATCACAAAAGTGAAATGATAAGTACGTGAACAATTTGACAAATACATGAAATGCACGAAATGCACGAAATGTATCCGGACAACTTGTAAATACACTGGGTGGGTAAGAGGCCTGTTACAAATTAAATTTAAAGACGTAAGTCGAATAACTCCAAACTCAAACATCTGTCATAACAAACAGTTGTCCATTTCTGGTCAAAATATCTGCCTACAGATTCCCATGACCACAAAGGCTATATGAAGCACACATGGTTCGATCCCTATCATCGCCATGTCGGTAGTGTCCTTAGGCAAGACACAAACAATTCCACATTGCCTCTCTCTCTTTGAGGTTGATTCCATCTGGAATGAGTATCGAGAGCGATTAATATAAGTTGTAAGAACTTGTTTCGCAATCGAGAATAAATAAATTAGTATAAACTATCTGTAATAACAAACAGTTGTCCATTTCTGGTCAAAATATCTGCTTACAGATTCCCATGACCACAAAGGCTATATGAAGCACACATGATATTCATTTATATACTTTGCTGTTTATACAAATAGACAAACATGAGGGCAATGGTGGTCTATATCGCTCATCTGAATAAAATTGTACTTTAAAACAAGAAAGTAGGTCAAAGGGTCATAATCAAGATCAGTCATTGGAAGTTTGGAAATAAGCTTACAAAACTGCACAAATAGTCCTAACTTCATCTCTCTAGCTTGAAAACAAAAACAAACTAGGACACAGGTCAAGGTCATGGTAAAACAAGTGACCCACATCGGGCGAAATTAAGTGTGATCCCGTTGGCGTGATTTGAACAAACTTGGTAGAGGTCGACTACAAAATACTTCAAACTAAAAATCTCAGTTCCAGACCTCGTGGTTTTGTAAAAGAAGGTTTTTAAAATAGTTCCTTTACAAGTCTATTTATAAGACGTGACCCTCAGGGCAGGGTCAATTTTGATCCAGGGGGCATGTTTTGTACACACTTGATAAAGGTCTATTAGGCAATGCTACATACTAATTACCAACCTTTAGGCCATGTGGTATTAAAGCAGAAGATTGATAAAGTTTCTCCTAAATTAGCCTATATGAACACTAGATACCCCATGGGTGTGGTCAATTTGACCCGGGGGTCATGATTTGGCAGAGGACCACTAGGCAATGCTAACTACCAAATATCTAAGCTCTAGGCCCTGCGGTTTTGTAGAAGAAGAATTTTTAGTTTTCTTTTCGCACAGTTCTGCTTGGAATAGAATTCTTTGAACAAACTCGGTAAAGCTCTATGTCAGGAACACCCATGCCAAATTTCATCACGATTGGCCAAACGCTTTCAGAGGAGATGTTCTTTGAAGCAAATAGTGGACGAATGGACGACGGGCACGCGGCGGACATACAACGATCATAGTAGCTTACCATGAGTACTACGTGCTCAGGTAAGCTAAAGACACAACACTGGGAATAAAAAATAACATCGTTACCATAAAATGTCCCTTCTTCTCTTTAGTGTTGAAGTGAATAGCTTTGATAAAGCGCAAACAATCATCGTGTAAATTAATCTATGATATCTAATGTAAATTGTCATAAGCGTGATAATGAAAAGATTGAAAGATGATATGTCATTATTGACAGATAATAACATGTTTTCATTTTAAATTACTGCACAGTAAGCAACAACAACAATATCCCGAATTACTTTTTGGGTTCACCCATATAGTCTGACTATCGGTTATGCTTATGCGACTGTATCACCTTATACAATATCCTCGAAAATATTATATATTTACATATATTATATTATATACAATTGTATTGAATTTCGCCACAGCCTGTTCGATTTACACGGTGGAAGAAACGTGTATTCTTGTCAGTTCGGGTTAGCTCGCATGCTTTCCAAATACTCTACTCGAGGGTAGGCCTAAACAACACGGAAGGTCAAAATTGACCCTGCCCATCACTTGTTTTACATAGACTTATATAGAAGGGGAGCGGTGATGTAGAGGTTAAGGTGTCTGCCGCTCATCCCGGAGGTTGCAAGTTCGAACCCCACTGGGGTCACGACCGTACCTCCTCATATGACACCAGTACTGTTTTTTCCAGGAAGCGGACTTGAGAGTGACTTGATAAGCTGCCAGCTTTCTTCAAAATCGAGCTAAAATAAATTAGTATAAACTAACGTCACGGAAGCAGAAGGAAAGGAGATTTGGATAAGTAAAAATATATTTTTGCTTTCGATTTCTTTTATACTTTTAATGCATTTTATGCACACAAGACATGAACTAGTCACCCACACGTCTGGTCTAGCAGATTCTCTTCCTCCATAAGTAGAACTACATTATTTTTAATGTTCACAATTCAAAGTCGTATTACCATGTTTTATAAAAATTACCGTACATGAATACATGGTATATCGTGTTGTACAAGAAGTGTTAAATAAAAAATAGATAAAGTACTGTTTGCGAATCGAGGAGGCGTAGCAAACAGTAATTTTTCGGGCAAACAGTCCGCTGGCCGATTTGTATCACGACTACTCTATTGAAACTATACTCTATGTCAGATAGAGTAAAAGTTTTAAGCTCCGCCCCCTTGCACAAATCAGGTTATCATAAATAGATTAGTTTGCTATTTGTAAACTCAGGCTAAAGCCATGAAACAAATAATAAAACTACAGCTTAAAGTAAAATGTCACATCTGTTATCTGCAAAGGTATGCTGACACTGAGTATCTGTGTGTGAAACCCAAGGTATGAGTATCTACGTCTATTGACACAATTGATATAATACTCAGCGCGATTATTGCAAAAGTTTTAAATACGTACAAAGGCAAACATTAATTCGCAATCAGATTTCAACAGACGGAAAAGTCAAACGATGCGAAACCAGACGAGGATATATATGGATTCGCACAGCATAATTGAAAATATACATTGCCTGCAATTCGTTTTTTTTCATACAATATTTTAAAACGCACGTCGGTTCTTCACCTTTACATAAAAATAAAACTATCTACTAGTCATATTCAAAACTCACTGTACAAAAGCTGTATTTCAATGAAAAGTATATTCATGAATCACCTTTATACAACTTTACCTTCTCATATCATAAAATTCCTATGAAACTTTTAATGACCTAATGACTTGTCCTTATAAATGATTGAACTTTGAGCAGGAGATATAAATTCGCCACTGTCAAAAGGTATTGTTTTTACAGGAAGTAAAACACATAAAGTCAATAAATGTAACACTTTAAGCAAAACTACAACCAAAAATCTGTTTCGGTTTGTAACCATTCAGTTATTAAACTTCAGTTCAGTTCATATTTGCTAAAAGCTTTATCAAGGGCCATGTTTCTTGTATTGGAGGACATGAGCTAGCCAGCACTTCCTCCAAATACAGAAAATGTGTCTATTGGTCCATTAACCTGTCAATACTTACAATATATGATCTTGAATTTATTTGTATACACTAATTTATAGGTATAAAGTACGTTCTGTATTTGGAAGAAGTGTCGGCTAGCTCATGCCCTCCATGAATCGAAAACATGACCCTTGGCGAAGCTTTTAACAAGTGTAAGAACTAAACTGCTGTTTAAGCTATGACACGATGATAAAGCATAAAACATTATATATAACCGACTATTACTATTACCTCTAACATTCAAACTTATTTTGATGTAATCATGCATCTTCTGCAACAAAACTAGGATTATATTATTTTGCAGGCGTAAATTAACCTTTCGTTAATAAGTGTCACAGTGGTAGACGCTATATCAAATTGAAAGCAATTTCTTATTATATACCGTTCACGATATTTGGTTGTGCTCCCGTCATGTTTTCATCACCGCCCGTTTTATGGTGTTTGCTTCTAAAAATGATATTATCAGTTTGTCAACTTCATTTTACTGATACAATTTTTTTCATCGAAAAGGGATTGCGAGATGATGTTTACCCACATACGATAAGTTGACATTGATATACTCGAGGAGGATACACGATTGCTCAAGTATGAAAAAAATACTAAGAATACACTAGGCAAATCTTCTTGTCCCACCTGAACCCTTCTTGTATCAGAGTTTATAAACATCTGTCTTCGTTAAAACAGGAAAGTCTTCGCTAAAACAGGAAAGGACAAGGTTACATGTCGTCGAGAACCTAGCTCCGGGAAGTCTAAACTGATAAGTAGTTAAAAACTGACGGAAAATGGTACTCTATTTCGGAAAGCTCGGGCTAAGGTATAATTATAAAAGTTTTTTTACACCTTTAATATATCTCCTCAAACAGTACTTATATTACCATGAATAAAAATGTAAGCAAGATTCTACTTGAACCGAGGAGGATAGTTTGATAACAGTCTTCCAAGTTTTATTTAGTTTCACTTTCAGGTTTAAATTAACAACTGAGAATAATTTTAACTATGTTTATGATATATTGACAACTCATATACGGATACTCAGTTAAATGTTTAATCACGCGCCATCGATGAGTGAGATAAGACATTACAAGCTGACCTAAAACGTAACTTTTTAATTTGGTTTCATAAGACGTTTTGTCAACCAATTCTTTAGTATAGTATATAGTACAAAACACAAATCGTTAAATGAATCATCACTTAAACGCTTAATAAAGCTATGACAACAGCTATTACACATGCTATTTGCAAAGATGTACAAAATGTACTTATGCTGTCTGAATATCTGTGCGCGAAACACAATGTTTGGGTAAGTCAGCATGGCAATTAAATAAGACTTTATGTAAGTACAACGACATACGCTAGCTTTCTGGAATACAAACACAGTTTGTAGGCTCATTTTTCTGAGTAGTTTTTTATTTGTTTAATTTCGGGTTTCGAAAGTATACATTAGCAGCAAATCTTGGCAGTCCGTGGGTCGGTGGGGGTTATAAACAATCAAATGATGATAATGATAGCCACGAATCATTTCACCCATTTGCAACACAATTCGGTTCATAATTCCGGCTTTATATTAAACATCATTGTGTAAGAGATATTACCCTTCAGATGTAAAAAAGACATTTACATATGACTATAATCAAAGTTGTTACTAAAACATATGAATCTGTTTAACTTTTAATATTTCTTGAAAATAGTTAAAATACTTTTTGACCATAGCTATCCTAGTCAACTATTGTATGGCTAATTTTCATTTCTAAGAGTATTATAACTTTTAATTTAAATTTAATTTACTGCACAAAATCTATCCTGTTATCTTAAGTTTTACATGTAAAATAATTTATATAACTACCTTTTACTACTTTTAGTCCTGTGTTCACTTGTAAACTTTTAAGTGACTTGTCTTTATAAATGACTGGACTTTGGGCAAACATAAAAATATCGTCATAGTCTAAAAATATTTCATGTTTTCATGGAAGTAAATACGAATTATATGACATGCAGTATGGTGGCCAGTCTGTGTCATTTTAGTACAAATCAGTTTTCAAATTATAGAGATATCCACAGCTTAATTTAGCTGTCAACATTTTCAGTAGATGGTATGTTACGTCTTTGCGGTGAAAGTCTAAAGATAACCGATTCCCGCCAAGAAACAATGATTTACCTAACCTTGACGCTATCATTGTCTTTTCCGTTTTGCTGATACATCCATTTCACTGAAGAGGGATCGTGCTTATATAGAGAAGTTCAAATTGGTGTAGTCGATGATAAACTTTATTTATGAAAATACGGAAGACAAGTTGTTGAAAGTTTAATCTAACTGTGAGTTGTAAAGCTACTTAAAATTAACATGTCAACACTAGCATCTAAGTAGAATCAGAAATATAGCCGTAAAAACTTTTAAATGTATTAATAAACTTTCACCACCATATTTACACGACACTGTACAGAACTAAACAAGAACTACCTTTAAAAGAAGATAGTCGGCGCATTTTTAGTATATGGAAGCGATTGTATATCGTACGTTTCCGTAGTTTCTCAAAATCGCCGTGGTTTACGTTTAGCTTTGTTATCTTTACTTCTTTGCATGTCTGCATGTTGGGTTTTAACCTGATATATATATATACAATGTATATATCTTTGTCTTAACTTGATTGTAACTTGATATACAATGTACATTGCTTTTATCAAATGAAATCTCTCTCCTACAGGTATCTGCTTTTTGTTAATGTGTTTAATGTTACTAAATCTTGTTACTAGTATTTAGTCGACAAATAGCTTACATAGCTAATGTATGTAAGCTATTGTTTATTGAGAATAAGACCCCCCCACCGAAAAAGAATTATCCAATGGAAAATTATAGACTGCCAACAATGTTACTTTTTTGACCAATTTCTTGAATATTGTTGATCAAGAGTCACACATAAATCGTTACTGTTTTTTTCTCAAATTCGTATTAAGGCATATGAGGAGCAAAGTCTTTTAACTTTACCATTTGTATTGTCTAAACAACTAGACTTCTACATTGCATGGCAATTTTAAACATATTTGGTTCTTTGGCATAGGACTAACCAAAGAACATTCATGTGACCGAATTTGAGGTTGATCGAAGCAAAATACTAACGGACAACGGATGATGACCGATACATAAGCACTGCTTGAGCGGCTGTTCTATTAATATAAACATAACTTTGCGAATGTCAACGTCAGAAAGAAGGAGATAGAACAATTAGCAGTCACAATGACAACAATTGCGGCGTGTGTTGGCTAGCTGATGCAATTTGATGAATTAAAATGTTTACGGTGCATCAATAAAATGGGACATTTACGCCACGTGTGAGAAAACTACATTTGTCATCTGATTCTGACCATAACATGCTTATGCATTACTTATATATTAACATTAACAATGACATTAAAACATTTCGATCATTTCACTGAAATAAGTTTTGTTTGTCCTTATATGTAAATACCCATTAATTTTAAACCAAATCTATTCTCTTTCTGTTGTCCATCTTTTCTTAGTTCTCGGTTTTTTGTTGTTATACGTGTCTTGTATAGAATTGTAAGTTGTGTCATACATTTGTTTTTGTAATGAAGCAAGCAAATATTTTCAATACAGTCATACGTTCAGTACTTTAAAAGAAGAAACTGTTATAAGTAATGGATAAATGCCTCTTAAAATACGTTTACATCAAGAGTTTGAAACAACACCAATGATCACCTGCATATCATACGTTGCTGACAATGACAGGAAATGGGTCTCTGTTTTGAAACTTTAAAGCCAGATCTTGTGGTTGCATTAATTACACCACAAATGGTACATATCCTTTCAAATTTGGTATGTGATCAAAAAAAGTAAAGATGTTCTTTACAGCGTTGTAAATTCCTTCCTTCTTTGTGTATATAACGGGCAAAACAAATTTGCCATTTAACAGACCGGTTGCAAGGAAAGCAACTTTAAGATAATTAACATGTGCTCTACCCATAATTAACTTCATTTTAATGCACAGAGATATATACTACACACTAGCAAAATTTTAATGTAAACAAGTAAGTTATGACCTGTTTTTGATCTTGCAGGTACTTTAATGTAATCCAGGTTAATCAGCTGTTATAAGTAAGTACCACTCTGGCTATTGCGTAATCCAGCTAATTGTTTTCAAAATTGACTACATTATAAACTTAGTACCAGTCCATTACTATCATGTTTTAATAAAAAAAATCTGCATTTTATTATATTTTTTTCTTAAACTGCAAATAAAGTGTGTTCATGGTATCAAACATTTTAGTGCCTATGAAATCACATGTAAAATATTGATATTAGCGCTTTTTTGTGATAAAACATTAACACTGTTGGATAATAAATTTATTTCTTAAAAAAGGAAAAACAGCAGAAAATAAGCATTAAACCATTTATCTTTACTTGTCAATAAAATGAATGATCTATATATTGGACTAAATTTCCAGTATAAAAATACCTAATCAGACAGTGCATGTAATAATGAACCAAATTTACTTCAGTATAAATGTAACAAAGGGTGTTATAAAAATTAGGCAAGGTATTGCTATGGTTCTTTAGCACTGCACTTTGCCTCATTGTTCTCTATAACTGTATGCAGTTTCTAGTAATTCCCTTCAATACTTTTGGAGTTATGGTAGGGACTGACGGGCAGACAGACGCACGGTGATGCGATGCCTCAGGGGCATAAAACCAAGAACATATGAGACAGACACTCTATGATATTGTTAAAGATAAGCTGCTCAATTCAGTATTCACACTTTCAAAGAAGAAAAGAAGACTAGCAAACAAGTCAGTGTCAAGCGAACTTCCACTCCTACTAATCAGCATTGCTGAGAAAGTAAAAGACATGAATATTGGAAAACATGAGAGGGAAGAAGTATTGCTTAAATCTTTACACATGGCCTCCACCAGATTCAATATGTTATCACTGAAGCAATCGCAATGTTTTCATCATTGGACTGGAAGGAACACCGTAGAGGATGAATTACTGCCAGTAACTTCCAGCGTCAATACATTGAAAAATACCTATTTGCTGATCCATCACATCTATTCAACACTAAATAGGTCCACGTGAAACAAAACAATGGCAATAAAGAACGGATTGTCCATGGATACCTTTGCCAAGAAGTCATATACTCATGCTATGAAGAAAAATCATAGAAAATTTAAATCAAACTAGAGGTATCACGGGAAGTGATTAATACTCCCTCTTATGCGCTGGTCACTAAAGTAGTCTATGATTCGGTAAAATACTGGGCTATTGTAAAGAACTGTTGTACTCTATACTTCTGAATAGTGCATATACTACAGTCCTCCAAAATTAGTAGAGTTATGTAGTATTCTAAAATATTGTATGTACATATACATGGTTAGCACTACATGTATATCTAACGATTTGTCAGTTCCTGCCTTTTGAAAGGGGACAATGCAAGGTTGCTACAGAGCACGTTTGGTGACATTCCATCCACTGGTTCACAATTGCATTTTCAGTAACAGCGGCCCCTGTGTGCACTGGACAGGAACCATTACTATTTTGAAAGGGGTCAGTGCAAGGATGCTACAGAGCATGTTTGGGTATAAACATAATGTATTCAATCTACAGATACTGAAATTCTCGAAATGTTGATTTTGGGAATTCTTCTAAGTTAGAAAGGGAAATAATTGGTAGACATTGATATGTGAAAATGTCGAAAGATCCTTAAAACTTATTTTAAGTTTCAAAATAATATCTTATCACTTTCAGAGATATTCAATGAAATCATTTCTAGACGGAACGGAACGGGATGCGACAGGACGGGACAAAGCGATCCATAGATGTGTTTGTTCGGGGTATAATGATTCTTGATTAAACCATATGAAGATGCACAGTATATTGCCACAAGCGCATATCTAGAGGAAGAACGCAACTGTTGTGGGAAGTTATACGAAATAAAGCGTCCGGAATCCATAAAAGAATGTGTTCCGAGTGAGGAGACAAATAATTATTGTTTTCAAATTCAAGGGCAAATGGGAGTACTGAAAAGACAGTAGTGTGATTTATTTGTTTATACTGTACACGGTAGTATTACAATTTGAATATAATTTGGTACAAGTTTTCGGGCGGAATTATGTGATTAAATGATTTTGTTGAGCCGCTTGCGAAAGCTCGATATGGTTGTCCAAATGGCGGTTTGGTGTATGTGCGTGCGTCCGTCCGAGTTTAGCTTGTCCGGGCTGTAACTTATTCATGGATCAAGGGATTCTTCAATAACTTGGCAAAAATGTTCACCATCACGAGACGGAGTGTCATGCGCAAGAACCAGGTCCCTAGGTCTAAGGTCAAGGTCACAGTTAGAGGTTAAAGGTATACTTCAAGAATGACTTTGTCCGGAGCATATCTTCTTCATGCATGGAGGAATTTTGATGTAACTAGGAACAAATGTTTACCACTATGAGACGGAGTGTTATGCGCAAGAACCAGGTCCCTGGTTCCAAGGTCAAGGTCACACGTAGAGGCCAAAGGTCAGATACAAGAATGATACAAGAATGACTTTGTCCGGAGCATTTCTTCTTCATGCATGGAGGGATTGATGTTACCTGGCACAAATGTTCACCACCATGAGACGGAGTGTCATGCGCAAGAACCAGGTCCCTATGTCCAAGGTCAAGGTCACACTTAGATGTTAAAGATCAAATTCAAGAATATCTTTGTCCAGAGCATTTCTTCTTCATGCATAGGTGGATTTTGATGTAACTTGGCACAAATGTTCACCACCATGAGCTACCCTTGTTTTTAGAATTACTTCCCTTTGTTGTATAAATAGCTTATATTGTAACTTTTTTATTACTGGCCGTAGAGAAAAATCGAGACCATTTTTCTGTTGTACAACATGCATGTTACATCTAATATTTAGGGGTAGTTTGACCAATCTCTACTTTTTGAGGAGTTAGCACTTTTGGCACCTGGCGGCTCGACATGTTGCACGTGGGCATATAGTTCTTAAAATTGCTATTGTTGTTAGATCTTGAGACAATACCTGTCCATCTCTTGTCAATATATGATGCCATAAGTGAGTGCGATCTGTAACAAAAAATGTGCTTGGAATTTGCTATAAAATTTAATATCTTCATCTGTAACATTATTTCTGAATAAACGTTTGCTTTTAAATTTGAAATGTCTACCTTCAAACGAATTTTTTCCTCAGTCAAAGCTGAAAGTTTATCTGCTCAGAAAAAGCGAAACCGGTTGTCAAATAATGATTTAATTAACTCATGGGCTGTAATTTTGTCTTTTACTATAATTGACTTTTTTTCCGGCACAGTTTTTGTTTTTTTCACGTATATATATATATCTATATATGTAAAAAGTCAAAACATGTGCCGGAATAAGTAAATTATAAAAAATAAAAATAAACGACATAAGCTATATAGGTTTTCACGGTATTTGGTTTTTTTTGCCAGCCGGTTTCACTATAAGATCATTAGGTCAATCACACTTAGTAGTCAGTAGTCTTAATAGTCAGCCCGGATAGCTCAATAGGTAGAGCACGAGACTTGTAATCTCGGGGTTGTGGGTTCGATTCCCAGGGCTG
>JAUMHA010393407.1:0-11685 GCA_032359765.1 Saxidomus gigantea
TGTCTCGAGACTCTCTTTTGACAAAATGAAAACAGAAGAGAGAGAGAGAGAGAGAGAGAGAGAGAGAGAGAGAGAGAGAGAGAGAGAGAGAGAGAGAGAGAGAGAGAGCTAGCGCAAGGGTTTCTCCATTTTGACTCTATTGCTCTGGCACTGGTGGGGATCGAACCTCGGACCCTTTGATCTTTAGGCAAACGCATTGCCACTACTTTACGGCGGCTATGAAGTTATAAATTATGTGAGGTGAGTGTCTTGATACGTGAAGAACAGGTAATTTTACACGTTTTCCCTACCATACTATACATGTTTAACTGCATAAATATTTGCAGCAGGCTCCACTCCAAAACATATTAAAAATTACATTTTTTGTTTGAAAATATTCAGTGGCAAGCATAAAAGCTGAGCGGAATTTCACATGTTATTTCAATTTTACAGCACGACAGGTCAAAATACATGTGTTTCGGTCATATCGTGCCGTTCACACAGTCACATGACCATGTCGATGTACTTGCTAAACCAACTCATTTGTACAACTGTATCTATAAATGACATTAAATTGTCATTACAGTTATATCCAGGTGTAATTTTGATAAAAATCTCACGACCCCAGGGCTGTTAAGAGGACGGTTAGTGGAACAAGTTCAATATATTCAATGCTAAATGTCAACATGATGCGGGCAGCAAGGACCAGTCGCCTTCAAAACTATGTCACAGCGTGCATAATTTCTGTATTACCCAAGCTCAAGTCAAGTTTCATTTGACTAGCATTTGTTGTTCCCGAGATTTCGTATGATCCAGTTTTTTTCACGACGGACACTGGACGGACGCAAGACGGAATGATGGATAGAGGGTAAACCTTTAGTCCCTCCGATGAAACCGGTATTGGACTAAAAATAGTATAGAAAAATCCTTAAGGGTACCACTGTAGTATTGGTGGGTGTCAAAATGTCGGCGATACTCAGTCCTAATGATCTATCGATCAGGTTTCTTTGAACCCATGTACTACAATGAACCGGTGTCATTATCGGTATACATTGATCAAAAGTATCCCACCAGGATCCTGTTACAACCACAGGTCGTCTATAATGCATGTTTTGCTGACAAATGTCAATATATGTATCTAACTTCTTGATTTGTATTAGTCATATAGATGGTAAAATCCCCAAGACGTTAAAATTGGTTTACCGTCCATAGAGAATTAGACAGGGAGAATGAGTGAATGAGTGAAGGGTGCGAGTGTCTGGGTGATGCGACCTATGCAATCTAAAATTATTTAAGACTTGAATGTGTTTTTTCTGCATTTCATCGAAGTATGAACTGTCAGCAGTTTTACACCTTATTTGCATAAACACCGACTGTAAGTTAACCTCACCGTGAGAAAAATGTGAACCTGGCCGGGACTCGAACCTGGGGCCCTCTGCAGGGCGAATGCATTACCGACTGAGGTTAGACAAACAGGGCAGGAACAACATATACATTATCCTGTTACTTTGGGAAGACATAATTAACTATTTAATGGTTTTTCGTTATTGATTCAGTTAAATACTGATTTCCCAAGGAAAGTAAAACTTATTTACCACTGAAGTGTTCATATTCTATATCAATTCATTTATTTTCGACTGCGAAACAATTTCTCAAAACTTTGATAAAACCCTCCGTCGAGATTCAATCAAAATGGAATCAACTTCAAAGAAAGGGGAGAGACAATGTGGATTTAATGAGTCTTGCCGAAGGACCTTACTTTCACAGCACCGGTTGGGATCGAACCATGAACCTAAGGGGATCGCTACGGTCGCGGTCTCCACAAACTGCGTAGTGTTACGGACTGAAGCTACACAAGCACAAGTAAACGGCTCCCATTTTTCATAGTTGTTAAATCTTCTTCTGTATTTAACCAATGGATAAACAGACCACAGTAAACTAGATGTATTTAAAGATTTTATTTCATCATAATGTTTATGTATTATAAAATATACAAGTCTCTTTACTGACCGCATTTACTTAAGTGGCTGTTATAAATATTCGCTTATAGCAAACTAAAACAAAATAACTTCAACACTGAAAACATTCAACAACGGACAGCAAAACTATAAATGCATTTTAAATGACTGTCGTCAGGAAATGGAAGTCAGAGTTGAATGGAGAAAAATACGACAGCGTAACACTTAAATAACTCACAAAACCCACAGAAATTTAATTGTCAAAACAAAAAACTCCACCCACTTAAAACTTTCTGTTCTTTACGGTGGTGCATCATAATGCATACAAGTGGTCATAATAAATCACATACTTTCATGAAAACAGCCGGTAAACGTGGGGGACCTGCTAGGTTGGGTTTTAACATATTGTTAATAATTACATTTAACGTTTTTAGTCAGATCAGACAAGCAAACATATGAAATTAGACAAAAGTATGAGTAAATACACGGGCATTGCAAATGTAAGATTACATCCCCGCCCCATTCCGACTACCATCCCAGAATCTCTCGGTGTCACGCCTTGAAATATAACTACATGTTCCCTAAGGAGGACTCTGTCACCCAAGCCTTTACCTGAACATTGGACTGTGTTGTATATGACTTACTTTCCCAAATTTGCTTTACAATAACGTGAAATTCAATATACAACAAAAACGTACCACTCACAAACGAACCATCGTTACATGTAATCTATACTGGGGCCGTGAACACTAAGAGTGACCTTGAACTTTGAGCTAAAGACCTGAGTGTTGTGCATGAAAAACTTCAAAATGAAGCTAGTCTAGGAGTATTGTATTGTACATAAAATTACATGAAGTATGTTTGAAGTACCATAAACAGTCACAAAGTTATGACAGAGACGTGATCTAAATAAACAAGCGAATGAATAAACTAACATGCCCCAAGCCTTCATAAGGCAAAAAAGATTTGAACAAAACCATATACAATGTACTTCCATTAAGGAAAGCAACCAACTTTGACCGAGTTTGAAAGCGTTTCATATGTTTATACCTATTGTGCTGACATCAAAACATCGTAATTAAAGGAATTATACGCCTGAAAATATCAGATGAATAACGAAATGTCTAGCCCTCCTATGTAGCTGTCTGTCTGTCAGCTCCGACGTCTCCATTATAATTTACCATAAAACGACCTCTTGTGTGGGTCGGGCGTTTTCGTGTACAATATGTATGTATGTTAATGGATGACGTGTGCCTCGACTGAAACTTAATTTTCCATTCAAGCGCAGACAGCCAGATGTTCTGAGATTTCTATGATAATTTGCTGGATAGAATGTCTTGACCATATCATGACGAAAAAGTCGTTTCCAAAATTTCACTTTCACTTATGTATAAGCTGCTAAGAACACAAAGTTGGTAACTGGGTAACGTTTTCTTCATTTAAAAACTTATTGAAACATGCAAAACAAGTGTTACTTTATATTCCCCCACGTTCCCCAAAAAGTACAGTAAAAGATCTAAATGAGAACAACAAACAATCTGTACATATTGTTAACTAAATCATTAACAATAGTTTCAATTTTCTGATACTTAAAAGAATGATCAGAAAAAAAACTGCTGATTAAGCACAATCCTAGTGTTACAGATAATGGGAAAATAAGCTTAAAGTTAAATTATTTTCCACTTCAAAACCCCCCAATCACATGTATAGTATTATTTCTACACATTAACACTGGGCCGGGGGATATTATGTTCTCAAATAACAAACATAAGATTACCTCGATAATTCTCAAGGTTTACTGCATAATTAAGAAGAGAAAAACAGATATTTTTTTCCAAAGATCCCAAAATTTAACAATTTCAGAGTTGTTTAATTTATATTCGGTCGTATAAAGGCTCTTTGTTAAAAGAAAAAAAGAAAAACAGTATTTCGTAAACATATATTTTTGTTTGTTTGAAACATGGGCTAATGTGAAAATCCCACAAATAAGGCAAACAAAAAACCTAGCGAGAGAACGTCTGCTTAGTGAGCAAGATGCAGTCAAGTCTAGCTTGTGAATTTAGTAAATTCTTTGTTCAGTTTAACTGCTATATTGTTCCGTATATTAGGTGCCATTTCATTGTCCCGATTTACCGACAGTCAGTGAAAATTCCATTGCCCGTTCAACATGATAGGACCAAAGGGATCTGCTAGTTTATGCGGTTTTTCTAAATGATAAATACATACAAAAACATATCAGTCCTACACAGTAAGAACAATTAACTCCTATTTGCCTCTATCAAGCCTTTTTTCTGAGATTCTATAAAGTCAACAAATATGAGGTATATGACAAACAAATCATTAAATTAATTAACCAATTAAATACATGTACATTTTGTAGTCTGTATGTAATCTAAATCCCGTTCCGGAAACGATTTCAAGGGTTTTAAGAGTGTGGCAGAAGTTAATCGATAAAAAATCAGTCTGCCATTCACTCAAACATACAAGCATTTATGGGATTTACCCTAATTATTGATTGGCTACATCGATACAAGTCATCTAAAAGTCCAAGTGACTGAAACAATTCAACCATCTGACACCAGGAATATTGGCATTGATCTAAACATAGTTTGATGATGGAAAATGACGATGCAATTTATTTTCACTGCCAGGTATTGCAGTATTGCAAAAAAGACTTTTATGCTGTCATTGGCATAGAGAAACTCCAAACTGCTGCCCAAAAGACATTTGAACACTGAAAAATGTGACGGTTTGTTTTCCATTTTAAATATACAGTATCTATATAATAGCTGACCCTTCACGTCATTTGGAGTAAGCATTAAAAGACACGTATTTGGTACAGTACAGTTAATTTAGAATAATGTGACAGTGACGTAATACATATATAGGTAGTCAAAGGCTTATAATCATTGCAAGAACTTCACACAATAATACTTGACTCTTTTGAACTGTACAGTCATCCCTGATCTGTTTGTAAACTTTCACAACCTTTAACATTGAATACATTGGAGGGAGCTCACTTTTATGAACATGTCGAAAATGATGAATTGATGTTATATGTTGGTTATTTTTAATGATTGGAAATATATAGAAAGCTGGGTGATAAAAATGCTTTACGGCCTGATTAACTTTTCGTGAACAAAAGTAGCATGGAAAATAAGAGCTCAGTCTGAAGTTAAAATTTGAACCCAGCTTAGTACTGGCAGTTGATCTTGAAAAGTCTGAACAGTGAACACGTTCTTTAAAAAGAATAAACACCTACATTTATATACTTTTAAAAGTTTTGAACCACGAAAAATATGTGCTATACTTTATGTACATTGTTTATCTTTTCACTAAAACATGAAACAAGATACTTCTATTCATAAACGAGTGAAATATACAAATAATTTTTTTTCACAAGTACAAAATTGGCATGGAAGATTTTCGCGGAATTTTTCCGGAGCCTGCTGCAGAACTTCGGTTCCGACTGGACCCAGAATCCCGCTTTTCGTCACTTCCGCTGCTTCGGCTGTCTTTTGAGTTTTTACTGATATTTTCTTTTGAAATCCGTCTTTGGAATAAGTGAGTTTGAGCACTGATTACACGTGTCCCAACCCCTGACCCCGACCCTGTAGGGGACCCATTGCTATAGTTCGAAGTTTTTATCACCGTAATCTGCGGTGACGAATCCGTTCGTTTATACTGCCGAGGTGGCAACTCTGGTGGGGTTCCAGGGGCTCGGTTAGCCACGTGACCGTTGGCTGGTGACATAGATAAACGATTATGGTTAGCGTCCAAAGCCGCGCGAGGGTCAATGAATGTGTATTTCGTGTCCTTCTGACTACCTATGACATCCCCTCTGTTTAACATGTCTAAACGGGATTTAAACTTTGTCATGGGCTCGAATTCTGGTTCTTCATAATAGGTCTCTTCATCGGAGTCTCGCTTATACTTCCCTGCGGGGGGCTGTTTTCCTTCTCTTAGGTAACCATAGAGATCGTCTAACTCATCCAAAAGAATGTCTTCTCTACTTCTCGACCGTTTCATTTGACTGGACGATTTTACCTGTTGAAGTGGTTTTGAATTTGTGTCTGAATATATGTTTGCCAACGTATGGCTCTTGGCTTTTACGGCACCCTCGGGCACTGATATTATCAAATGAATGGTATTGTGATAGTTCGCGACAAGCCTGTTACACTTTACCATAATATTTGTGTACGCCTCGTTATCTTTCAATTCACTGTTATTAGTGGCTGTCACAAACCGGAGATTGACCCCTGTAGGTATGGGGTATATTCTGGGCGTGTTGCGATCCAGTGGACAGATGAAAGCTATTTCATCTGTGTAGGCCCAGTCAAGTCTTATAAGTCCTGTAAATCGAGTTGAATCCACTTTTGGCCACACTCCTTGTATTAATTTAACTGTTAATGGCAACCGAAACTTATGAATCACATGTTTCATCATGAAGACGCCCATCACATCACCATCTCCCGCTATCGGCATGAATAAACCTTTCTGGTCAAAACTTAAGAACACATTCTCACCTTTTGAGTCAGTGCACTTCAGTAACCGAAGTTTGCCCTCCTTTCCTGCCGGAAACTGAAGTGGAACTTCTCCCAACACCTTCAATTGCTCTCCGGCTATCACAACTTTTGTTTTGTCAAACGTCAATCTTCCATCAGCGTCATTTACAAGGTATGCTTTCAGATTTTGACGGACTAGAACGTGGTTCACTTTTGGGGACAACCTGGCCAGTTCCAGCACACTATCAATAGGTTTCACTGACCGACCGTCCTCTGACAAAAGTTCGAACCAGCCTTTGTAGGTAACTGGTATTGATAAACGTTGATCTAACGATGCAAGTCGTGTTGTACGACGGTCTCGGCTTTCAACTTTCGCAACACTATGTCCTAGCACCTTTAATCCAGTTTTTATTGAATGAACGAGCACATCTTGGTGGAGTTTTTTCAAAGGGTTGAACTTTGACGTACCAATGTTCATAAACTGGCCTTTAACAACTTTTGCCACAGTTGGTACCTCATGTTTCATCAGAAAATCCTTAATGTCCACTGGTTCCGTGCCCCATACTGGCTGTGGAAGGGTTACCTCCCTAGGCACCGCCATTAATTCCGTTAATATTTTGACACAACAACAAAACTATTTCACATTCCCTTCTTTACTCCATTTTGAACATGAACTGTCACGTTTGAGCGATCACAAATGCATTACATTATACAGCGACACAATATAGATCTCAGGTGTGTATTTACCTGCTTGTTGTTCAATGTCGTCTGCTTATTTGAATACCCGTTGGACAACTTTAACGCTGGTAATAAAATCCGGACACGCTTCATTGGTGACGCCTCGGTCTTTACCGTTGTATTATTTCGTTCATTGTCAAACCCGCCCACGGCAGCTGACTAATTGGAAAATATTCTTAAAGATTTAAAAAGGTGTAAATTCTTTAAATTACTGTTTTCTTAATAGATATAGGTTAATTCCTCCTACATAAATGTCTTCAGCGATCTTTAATCTTTTGGAAGCGTTTCAGTCAAAAACAACACACAGATTAAGGAGATTACAAATTTTATTGACTAGAAATCAATATCTGACACAGCAAGAAACATTAATCATTGCATTTGTCCAGGCATAGCCATACATTTTCGTTCATTTAACATTAACTGTGAGACATACTTGACCGTGTAAATTGCCGTTGATCCCTTAATACATTTATTTCTGCACGGAACCTATACATTGGTACTGTCATGAAATAAATGTATGTTTTACCGTCAAAGAAAGTGAAACTTTTTTATGAAACCATTCTTGAATCTCATGCCAATACTGTTCAAAAGTTGCATCCGTACTTAAATTAATCGAACTTAATTTCAAGCTGCTCGCTCTCAGATTTTGGTAAAAACATAAACTTCTTCAAACTGTATGAAAATAACATATTTCAGAACATATAGTAAAATAAAAAGGTTCCAGGAATTAACATATTTTGTTGATATTATAAGGGCTGTATTAATACAATAACTGCAATTTTCATGCGACTTGTAGAATTACGTGCGTACTTTGTAGTGTTGCTTAGTAACAGATGTTTAGACAAACAAGAGAACTTTAAGCCTGATACCACAACAACACAGTAAATACTTGAGTCTGATTAGTACTTTGTTTGGTATTTGGCTTACAAAACACGGAAAGTTTGCGTGGTCCTATGACCTTGTCATATATTTGTTTTTTTTTCTGAATTTTTCGAAAAAATAAAACATTATAACACCATGCCGATTTTCCATGTTATTAAACAGCACAAAAAGAAGAACAAAATTCACGATAATGTTACAGTGCGGCATGCTGGGAACCAGCGCAACATAACTATACACGCTGTTTGTGTGAGGACCCTACACTGCTTGAACCATTGTTTACTATATCGCATTACAGGGCCGTGGTACGGCAAAAACCGCTGCTTTTCAAGTATGTAATATAAATTTCCGAAACATTCATTATGAAAATGACTTTTTCATGGATTCAACACAAGGCTTTCAATTGTACTGGAACGCCACCCAGTCTAAGTGGTAGCGTATGTCAGAACTAGGTTCGAACTTGTTAATAAAATAACGATTTATATCAGTTATCAAATTAATATAAAAAAACTACCACTAATAAAATACTAGTTGTTGTATTTGATTTGTTGTGACATTTGTCATTAAATATTATAAACACATTTTTAGGAATAACAGGTTGATATGTTTTCAGTTCGCACACCTGTGAATGTGGTACATGGACTATTTTTTCAAGCATGCAAAATTAATTTACAATAAAAAACAAATTAAGTTTGGTACGCACGGATAATATCGTTATTATGAACGCGTAAGCAATTCTTAAATTTGTAAAAAAATATGAACTTACTGGTCTTTTGAAAGCTTCCAGCAAAATGAAATGGATTACTTATAATGTAATGGGGGCATAAGCATTAAACCGTTATAACGGTAGGGTATACAAGGTTTGAGTAAGGGCTGAACAACATAGCATTGAGGGAGAATGGTAGGGCGATATCTTGTTAACAGCAACATAGTGTTAAAAAAACATAAATTCACCTATACACAAGACTGCTGAAAATATCATGAACAACTTAGGGTTTTTTATTCGATGGCATGCAGTGTTATAAAGAACTCAGTGTGTTCCTTATATCCGAAGTTTGTTATATCCATTTAACATTTTCTTATAAAATAAAGTAAAAAAAAAAAGAACTCGGGAATGAGAAAATTTGTTATTATATCCGGATTTTCGGTACAATGTATATTCAGACACTTTATATACAGAGTTCACTGTATCTATTAAAAACCGTTTCACTGTTCAAGTTAACTGTAATATTTGATCTCCAATGGTGGTCAGCCTTCCGTCCCAGACTGAGTTTCTGGCAAACCCTTTCTGTGTTTCTTATTTGAAACGTTCTCTTTATTGCTGATACGGAACCGTTTAATAATTGTTCAACATCACCATGGCAATGACCTGTATCTATTCATTACCAATGATGAGCTGTATATTAAAGTACCAGGATCACAAGAACAAGTAGCTCTCATTTTACCCAGGAAGATGTCTTACCGGCAGAAATGACCTTTATTTGTACCAAAAATTTCATTTTGCTTTTTGAATCGAAATGTACATGTTGGAAATATTGAGCGCAGTATTTTTGTTCAATGATATTGCAAGAAATAAGAAAGGTTTTCTGACCACTATTTCTTATGACGAAAAGACTTGAATATGAAAGAAAGTCATATGCCAACATTGTTTTAGAGTGAATATAATATAATTCTATCACTAATCTGTTAGTAAATTTATTTTACTATATCAGTAAATTCAAAAAGATCCTGGGACTTTAAAATAAATCCTACGTTCTATGTTCCAAGATAAAAAGATAGAAAGACAGCAAGATTTGTAGTCAGTGTCATAGGAGGTGGTGAATTGAAAACAAATGTATCGAACTCTTGCTTTGAAATCTAATATTCATGACGTTGCTAAATGCAGAAACAATGTCCAGTTACTTACTTATTAAAGTTGTGACTTCTACTTATATTTTATTTTTGCATGTTTCTTTAATGTATTGTCTCGGTCAAAAGAAGCACGACGTTGATTTCGTATTCCAAAAGTAAAATACAAGCACGTTCTACTTTTTGGTATAGTTGTATTTGTGGTTAAACATATGATAAGCTTGAATGCACCGCACACATCGCATTTTGTACATTGTTATTATTAAAGATTAAGGTCAGACAGCTTTGAGACTGTAATCTAAAGAAGTTATGTAAATTTTGCTAATATAACACTTTGCAAACACACATCGTACAAGTTGTATATAGAAGGACTTGCAAGAGTTTTTCTGGTGCAGGTGTTTACGTTTATTTTGCAGCGTTTTTTGTCACCTAAATTATCCCACACGTTTTGCCACAATAGTAAAGCATTATTTACTATACGATAAACATTTTAATGTTCTTACAATGTTGAAGGACAAGATAAAGGGTATTCAACTTTTTTTCATCCACATTGAAATTTAAAACCCGTATTTATGAGACATAACCATGCAGTAGATTGTTAAGTAGTGAAGTAAATTACATTTTAACACGAAAATAAAACAGCGCATATATCCGTCTGCGTTTTTTAAAGTTTGTTTTGTAGAATTTTAGGATACGGAATGTTTATATATCAGTTACACCAACATTGTTACAGAGATTTTATGATCCTTTTAACACTAACATCGCAAATTCACATCGAATAGTGCGGATGTCCTAGAGTCCTCTAGCATAAATCACCAAAAACAAAATGCTTTCACGCAAACTGCTATAAGCATAAGATTTCACTCATTTATAAATACACCTATTATAGTTTTAAACAGAGTAGAAATGAGCTTTTTTGTACTGAATGCAATTAACGTTTATTGATAATGGCATCAGGACTGTGCCCCTACTGTTTTCAAGGTTCAGTAAACTTTGTATATAAAGAACCTAGATATTGCGAAACTAACGATATAAGGAATAAATTACTCTGCCCGAGATTTTTTCTTTCTTTATTCCATATGAAATGCTATATGGATATAACAAACTCCGGCTATAAGGATCAACTTTATACGTTCCAAAGAGTTTGTTTACTTCCGTTTTGGCTTTCTGTACGCTAGGACACTGTGGTTTATTCTTCACAAGAGCTGTGCATCCTTAAATTAGCAGACATGTTGAATGGATTGTTTGAATATTGCCATATCTATGACCGACAAACATTGCCAAGAAATTACTATGGCAAATGATAATATTAACGAGTGGTTAAAATCGTTAAGAATAATTTAGATACTATGTATCTACAAAAGACGCCTATTGAGTTTGAGAATCCAAGACCCAAACGATCTTCAATTATCAATCTTTAAACCGTTTTTAGCATAAGGTCACCGTGACTATGAAATCGACAGTTGTCATCTACGGTCTAACAAACATGTCTACCGAGTTCGAGGATAAGTGGATATTGGTCGGAAACAACTTTTAGACCAAAGGCGACAGCGTCCTTGACACTGGACCCGATAACCTGAAAAAGGAGTCATCTACTGGTCCTGACGAATCTCCTTAATGAAACTGAGCAACATACTTTGTCATACTTCAAACACGTTTTAAACTTAAAGCTGCTTGCTCTCAGTTACCGTTGAACTTTTTTTTTTTTAAATTGACATACTTATTCATAAGTATAAAACTAAAGGCTAGAATAAAAATATAAGCAAAAATCTAGGTAG
>JAUMHA010393418.1:0-11685 GCA_032359765.1 Saxidomus gigantea
GGTTAATTGTCCAGGGCCCCTGCTGAAGGTATGGTTAGTTGTCCATGGCCCCTGCTGAAGGTATGGTTAGTTGTCCAGGGCCCCTGCTGAAGGTATGGTTAGTTGTCAAGGGCCCCTGCTGAAGGTATGGTTAGTTATTTTAAGATGGTAAGATTTACCTCCCATGTTTCAAGGGAAATCAGCCTTACAAGATGGCAACATTTACCTTCCCTGTTTCAAGGGACATCACTTTTACGGACTTATTTTAAAACGGCAAGATTTACCTTCCATGTTTCAAGGGCCATCATTCTTATGGACTATTTCTAAAATTGCAAGACTATCCTTTCCTGTTTCAAGGGACATCACTTGCGTACTTAATTTAAGGCTGCAAGATTTACCTCACCTTTGTCATGAGACAATTTTAAGTCAAAGTATGTCCACCTTGTTAAGGTTTACGTAGTTGTACGAAATGATAAAATACATTTAACTGTGGGGCAGATCTGGAGAAAACGCGTTTGACAGTGCTACCTCATACACGCAGCACAACCGGAGTCCTGATTTCAAACGAAAACAGGAAACAAATGTAAATTCAGAAGATTTTATATAAGCCTTATATATGATCTCAAGTCAGCGACTCTAACCACTCGACCACGGAGGTGGTGTGCAAATACAAATGACATATTCATAAACTGAAACACCATAAAAATCACACACTTTTATTGTGAAAAGAAAACAGCACAAATTCATTTTGCAATATCTTTGTACAATTATTAGTTAAAAGTATTTGTCGACAAATTTATACATATTCTACATAACATAGTTGTTGTCATATCTAAAATAGAGGGAACTTTGCTAGGCACTTTGCGGAAATATATGGAAATAAACGAACTCTCAATATCTTAGATAAAACACATCACACATAAAGTGTTCACAATATTTCAGATTTTTTCCGAGACTGGTGAAACGATTATCGGATGCAGAGGGAAACAATAGTATAAAACCGTGAGTTTAACATAATATTCAAGTACGAGCACTTTCATGTTGGAATTAATCCTTGTCATATGCCAGATACTTGTATTGGTGCCAGGTGAGTCTCGGATTTGTCTTCAACTGGCCCGCCTTGTGTTGCCTGGTTATATCCCGGAGGCAATTCTGAAAAAAGACAGACTGGATAACTACATGTATATATGTAAAACAAACAATATCTTACGTCTATGTAATTATCAAAATGTCGACGGACCTTTGAAATCAATGCTCTCATAAATTTTTGTCCCATTTCTCAGGAATCTAACATCTAATAAATCCTGATTTTCTTGTTGGAATTAAACCACGGTGTCGCCAACGCCAATTTCAGTTTTGTCTAGGCATTTTCTGTAGAAGTTCAAAGGCAATGACTCTGGATGACAGGATTTGGATAATATGTGTTGGTCTGCAAACCTTATTTGTTGTTATAGGTATGCCTTTAATGTCCTAATATATATCATCATTGATTTTAAAAACAACAGCAAGTAGATTGGAGTGTATGACTGGGGATGTATTGTGGATGCTTTATGCCACAAAGCAGACTCGATGATTACTGCTATTGTGTTACAACTTCTACTCAAGTTATAACTCAAGTCAATAGAAAAACCTGAACTGGCCTTTGTTCCCAAAGTCATAGAGTCGTCTACAAATCAAAATACAGTAAAACTTGTGAACAACGGCCGATAAAGGGAAACCATGAAAAATGGCCGTTGTTCACAGGTGACCTTTGTTCGGAAGTGTGGGCAGTTGATATAGTTTCATCATACTAAACAATGTTTATCAAGTTTCATCATCACTTGTATAACTGATATTGACCATAAATCTGACATGATGGATAATAAAAACTATTTGGGGCAACAAATGAAATCACAGAAGCGCCAGGAGCTACACATTCCACATACAACCATTGTGGGTGAAAGGCCACAACGGGTCAAGAAAATGTATGTACATGATTTGTTTTCAAATAAGCCTTGGTATTTCTGTCCTTTAACTGGAAAACCACAAAGCCCGCCTGCTTCAATGTTTATGGAATCTTACATTCGAGGGTACATCACAGACCTTTCACCTTTTTCATTTCCCGCTGCTTCAATGTTTATGGAATCTTACATTCGAGGGTACATCACACAGACCTTTCACCTTTTTCATTTCCAAGAGTGAGTCAGGACCAGGGTAAAACTTGGTCACTATCTATGCGGAGTTTTATGTGCAATCGGTAACGTGTGCGAAAGCTGTGAATGTTTTGGAAAAAGATATTACATTGATGGTGAGTTGTACGCTATTTGTGAAATAGAGAAGTCAGAGAAGAGAGTGGTGATAAAGTATCTGAACATGAAAGGAGTGCCACCAAAGGAAATTCATAAAGACATGAAAAAAACACTTGGTGATGACCGTCATTCATATTCAACTGTAAAGATGTAGATCTAGGCTCCTGAATTCAAATTTGGAAGAACCAGCACTGAGATTATCCGCGTTCAGGTCGACCTAAAGATGCCACTACCAAAATTCAAGTTGATGCTGTACATCGTATAGTAATAATTGATAGAAGAGTGACCATTCAGCACATTGCTAATACTTTAGAAATAAGTCTTGGTTCTGTCCAAATTATTTTGTTTGATGTCCTTCACATGGACAAACTTTCGGCAAGATGGACACAAGACAAGAATTGACTTGTCCTGAATTTTTCCAGACAGTTTTTGACATGTTCTTAGGAGAATTTTGATCTAAGGTGAGCACTGGAAACATCGATCAAGGTTCACCACCACCGAAGAAGTTCAAGCAGACAACATCATAAGGCAAGGTTATGGTATCAGTATTCAGGGATTGCAAGAGGTCAAACCATCACTGGGCAGTACTATGCTCTTCTATTTCCCCCATACTCATTTGATGTAGCACCCTCGGATTTTTACCTCTTTCCCAAACTCAAATCTGGACTACGTTAGAAGCATTTTGACAGTTACAGTGACGTCATTTGAAGCATTTTTAAGGGATCAGGAAGAAAGCCTATTTTGAGATGGTATATTTCAGTTAGAGCATCGCCAAAACAAATACATTGAAATCAATAGTAATTATATTTTTAAAAAAAGGTTTGAGTAAGATTTGTTTATAATGTTAGTCCAGGGATTTTATGTACCCTCGTAGAATAAATTCGTACATACAGAATAAATTTGACTTGGAACAGTGAATTACTAAGACTCAATCATTTGCCTTTGCATTGCCATTGAGCCAATTTCAACCAGACGTCACAGGAATGTTCCTCTTATAAATGAATCTTTACAAAACTGTTTAAACATTCAACTGTAAGGCTCATAAACCGCAAGTCATAGAGCTGAGATAGTTTGGTGTGCAGTGTTGTGTAGTGGACCTTGATCTACTACGTCTGTTCAAATAACGTCCCTGGAATCGAAATTGGTCCCAAATTGGGTCTTTTTTTTACATAGACGTGTATAAATGACAAGAGGGCCATCATGAGGGCCATCATGACCCTATATCGCTCACCTAAGTACCAGTGCACTTACAAAGGAAGTCACTTGTTGCTAGGAAAAGTCAGTGGTTAAAGTTGGTGGTTGCTAGGCGAATTCACTGGTTGTTGTATAGAAGTCAACGGTTGTTAAAGAAGTCATGTGTTGCTAAAGGGAGTCACTGGTTGCTCAGGAAGTCACTGGTTACTAAGGAAGTCACTTGTTCCAAAGGAAGTCACTGGTATCTAGCGGAAGTCAATGGTTGCTAAGGAAGTCAGTGGTTATTTGGTTATTAGCTGGTTGCTACAGGAACTCACTGGAAGCTAAGGGAAGTCACTGATTGCAAGGGGTAGTCACTAGTTGCTAAGGAAGTCACTTGCTCCAAAGAGAAGTCACTGGTGGCTAGGAGAAGTCACTGGTAACTAAGGAAGTCACTAGTTGCTAGGGAAAGTCACTGGTTGCCCTTCCAGTGGGCATGGTCAATTTTAACCCCGGGGGGCATACTTTTAAATAGTCTCGGTAGAGATCTACTAGGCAATGATACATGATAAATACCTAAGCTCTATTCCTTATGGTTTCAGAGTTTAAGATTTTTGACATTTTCCTATTTGTTGCCATGGCAACCAGAGTTCTGCATGAATGGAATTCTTTGAACAATGTTGGTAGAGCTTCATGCACGGAGCATCCATGCCAAGTTTGATCAACTTTGTTTGGGATTAGTTAAAAAATGAAGATGCTAGAGTGTAAACATAGTGAAATATTGTAATTTTTGTTAAATCAGGGGCCATAACTCTGGAAGAACTAATCTGATTAAGCCCATAATTGTTCTCAGCGATTTTATGATCATACACAGTCTCTGTAAATAAAAACTAAATAAGGTTAGAATTAGTGAAGACATGAAGGTCCTAGAGTGTATACATAGTTAAATATTGCATTTTCTGTTAAATCAGGGGCCATAATTCAGCAATTACTGATCCGATCAAGCTAATAATCAAAAGCATTCGAGGTCTTGTGGCCATATACATTGCGTTGAAGTTTCATTATGATTGCTTCAAAAGTGTTTATGTTAGAGTGTACACAAACTAATTGATGGTGGACAGACGGACGGACGGGTGTACGACGGACATTCAGCGATCCTAAAAGCTCACCATGACCACTTCGGTCAGGTGAGCAAAAAAAAACTAGAAACTAGATAAAAAAGTCTAGAGCTTAGATAATTTATTTAGTTTAGCATGGTGTAGTGGTCCTCTACAAAGTTTGTTCAAATGTGGTCTTAATTGGCCCTGTCCGAGGTGGAATGATATACGTTGTATTTGACAATAAAGGGTTTCTTTTCTCAAGATGTTATCATGTCAGCACCTTTATGGCCATCTAATTGTGTAAGTATCACTGTTTTCTTGTAATGTCTCTAAACAAGATACATGCATTGTCACAGTTCTTGGACTATTACAGGTACGCTAAAACTTCAATGGAGTATTAAAGCATAAGTTAGGTATTTTTAATATGAGAATTTGCCTTGTTGGATTGACCCATGGGTATATTTACGCCCATCCTATAAACAAAAAGATAGGGAAATGGAAACGCGTTTGCAGTCGGGGTTTGTTTTTTTGCCAGTTTATTCAAAATTGCATATATAGACACACATCAACATTTTAAGACTCCTGTCGAAAGTCTGATCTGAAAAATAGTTTATATGTGCTAATACACACAACAGAGTAAACTTTAAAATATTAAAACAAACCTGAAATTCATTTCACATTTAATTCATAAACAGTATAAGACTGAGTATTAGCCAAAGTTGTCATTGTCCAGGGACCCAATTGTTCGAAACTTTACCGGATGTTAAGCCAATATAGATTGAGAAAAACAACACCAATTCTTGTTGGGCAACACTAGCGGAATATTTTAATTATTTTTTCATTTTGTTTTGAAAAGCTATTAATCCACATTCACTTGAATGCAAAACTTTGTTTTAATAAGTCTTTCAAGCTGTAGAAATATAACCCTTAAAGTTAACCGACGATTAAAGTTTCAAACAACTGGGTCCAGGTCACTTCTTGTCAATTATCTAGCACATTATAGTAAAACGAGAGCGATTTAGTTTTATATACCCATATACTATAACTTCACAGATTCTCCCCGGAAGTTTAAAAACCCTGAAAAAAAGCTGCTTTTTGGACCCCTAAAAGAATAAGATCGCTAATTCTGTTTCCTTGTAAACACAAAAGTGTAATACATGGAAGGGGGATAACTCGGAGGAAAATCACATTTGTTATATACTTCTGACCAAATAACGATATAGTAGTCAAAAGACAAAACATCACTCAGAAATAGACATTTGAACGATTTAAACTTATACATGTATATTAAATGCATCTGATTATGTATATTCCTGAACAAATACTTGCTCCCAATATCACATAGCAAACAATCAACATAGTAGCAAACAATCAACATAAACAAAAGTATAGAAATGCGTCTGGTGATATGAAAACATTCTAGAAAACTATCACAAAAGCAAGTGAATGAGATTTGCCTGCAAAACTATGTCTCCTACCACCTAATACCATTTTTGGAAGGGATACTCGAAAGGTTTTTTATAAACCCTTATATCGTTCATCAGTCTGAATCCCAAGTCAAACTTTGGCCTCCAAGCTTTCCCTCCATTCGTGTAAAATTGTTTCTAAATCCTTCCATCATATACTATATACATTTTTGTATTAGTGGTAGGAGACTAACAACGTTTAAACATGCTGGCACAAATAGATGTGAAAATAAATGCTGTTAGAAAGCATAACATGTATTGTAAAAATTCTAAACAACTAAAAAAATCACAGTCACTTTGATTAAATGCTTGTTAAATGCAAATACATGTAAAACCGGTGTGAATGAGCAATAAATAGTCCCGTTAGATAACTTGGATATAAAATATTCACAAACGCAAAGGAACATTTCATTAGAAATTCAACCCATAAATTTAATGATTGTCGAAGTTAAAGGGATAAAAGACTTCACCCAAGCACAAAAGTGCAGTCACGTGATGTCTCAGGAATCGAAAATTATCGTAAGTAATTAGAGAACCATAACCCTGCAAAGCCGGGTACCAGCTGTAAAAACAGTCTCCGAACATATCTAGAAAGTGGGCAAACGTTCAATGCAATCCTAAAGGAACAAGGTTGTGCATACACAAACTGTCATATTCAAATGTCCATCACTCTGTAAAGACTTGGTCTTTCATTAACATATTATGTCTGAAACTTATGTCAGTAGAACGCCAATGTACCAAATTTGTTAAAATAGTGACAAGTCATTGCTATTGTGACTGCAAATTTTTACCCTTGGAAACTCTGGAGGTAGTCTAGCTCATTCCACAAAGTTTACGGAGCAGCAAAAATGGACTTACTGTCTGACCCACTGCCCATGTGATTACTGTTTACTGTTAAACTTGTCCCAACCCCCACTCCATCCTCATCTCAACACCACGCCACATTTTGTAGGGGGGTATCTTCCAACTTTTATTAAGTTCAAGCAAATGTTAAAAAGTTAAACAATGGACGATATTTCGAACCAGTCGAAGCAAGACAAATTCAAGGTCAGATCCCAAGGTCAAAGAGTTTACATGTTTGTTGACTTCAAGAAATACTATAAAAATACTTCAGTAAAATAATAAGAGCAATTTGCACTATTTTTCAGTAAATTATATAAATGTAAATAAAAATAAAAACGGTCTTAGTTTGTTAACTTAATTTCGTGAGGGAGTAAATTACAGTCCCCTAGGTAACGTTACACCCCGGACACAGTAGGCGGGGCTATATATGTCTCATCATCCGCCAATGGTTCTTTTGCTGGTTCCACTGCATCTGCTGGTGGACCTGCCTTCTCGTTTGTTTGGTAGACAGGAGGCTGGTTCTCGGCAGGTGTATAAGCTGGTGGGGGAATAGGCTGTCCGTAACCGGATGCCCCTGCAACTTGCACAACTGAAAGCGAATACATAAACCGTGAAATCAAAACAACGCAAGATGATTGGCTCGTTTCTAAGTCCCTGCTGTCAGTTTTGTAAGAAAGCTTCTGCCGGAAATGGAATGGTGGTTGAGAACAGCCTAGCTGTCTCTACTCTTGCTAGGATTGGCTAACATTTATCTCAGCTGGACTAAACTAGTACATATTTCACACTTTACAGCAAAAGCAGGTTATGAAACATGTTGTTATGTACAGCAAAATAAGCAAATCTACATTTATTAACCAGATATGAACAATGATAAACATGAAGTTTAAATATATGAATAAAAGCTATCGTGCAACTAATGTGAGATTTTCTATACTAGTTATTTTTGTGTTTCAAGGGTAAGTTGTCATAATAAGCTGTTAGTCAAACTGATTTAAAAAAGAACAACTAAAATAGAGGAGCACTTGCTTACCTCCCGGATTGACGACTGTGACTTGAACTTGGCCACTTGGTCCAGTGGAAGGTACAGTGACTGCCGTGATATTTCCAGGGACTGCATTTCTGTTCTCTGTAACAGATAAACCAGTAACAGTGTAATAATCATCATATTGGTGGAAGGAATTCTGGTTAAATGCATCGCAGTTACTTACATTGGTTAAATGCATCACAGTTACTTACATTGGTTAAATGCATAGCACCCACTTACATTGGTTAAATGCATCGTAGTCACTTACATTGGTGAAATGCATCGCGGTCACTTACATTGGTTAAATGCATCGCAGTTACTTACATTGGTTAAATGCGTCGCGGCCACTTACATTGGTTAAATGCATCGTAGTCACTTACATTGGTTAAATGCATCGCGGCCACTTATATTGGTTAAATGCATCACGGTCACTTACATTGGTTAAATGCATCGTAGTCACTTACATTCTTGTATTCAAGACATCACGACAGAAAACTACTTACCTGATCCCCTATAGATCATAGTAATTTGGGAGTTCTCGCACATTGACCCTATCATTGCATACACCGGGAATTTAGCACGTGGTATATTAACAGGAGCACCCCAGTAGGCATGGTCTGTGCCGTATCCAAGGGTTCCGCTGTCACAGTCAACATACATGTAGAACCTGCAATAAAGAAAATGTATCAACACCAATAACTACCCTGAAAAATAGTTGACCGGTTGCTCTCTAGTGTCACGATCGCTATCCGAAAAAAGACTCGAACCTTAGAGCCCAATTTAAGTATCTTTAATGAAATCTACGCACAATTTCAGACTTCACGAACTGTTTACCTTTTTTATTGTTCAAATAAAGGCGGAAACAGACACGGACAATCGATGGTAAAACACATTTAGAAACGGTTCAAGTAAACATTATATTGAATTATCAACGTATGTCAACTATGTCTGCCTATTATGTCAGACCAAGGTCTTTCAAATAGTACTATTTGAAAGACCTTGGTCAGACCTAGTCTTTTTGTGTTTATGTCAATGTAATTGCTTGTCATGTCACAAACTCCATATATATAACGAATTCCTTGGGACCATCTAGATTTGTTCCTTACATGTATATCTAGAGATCATATTTGATAAAGAAGAAAAAAAATCGGGCCCAACAAAATTGTTTCTTATATCCAGAATTTCGTTATATCGGGAGTCGTTATATACGACATTGACTGTAATGACATTATATGTCTGGGTACAACTAATGGGGATACTTATCTTAGTCTGCTGAAAGCAGTCGATAGAACGGTCCCTAGTATATTTGTTCTCATCTCAAATGTAAACAAGTCATGCACTTCATCCAAGGAAAAACAATTCTAATGGGCAGGAAAATGGGTCTGGCAATGAAGAATGTAAAAAGTATTTTTGCAAGGTTAGCTTCTGCTATTTACTTCTAGATACATACTTGTCTGGTACGACTCCTCCTCTTGGCATAGTGCCAGTCATTTCTCCTCTATGCATCAGACGTTTTCTGGCGATGTCTAGACCCCAAGAGTGACCGTTGCAGCCTACCAGAGAGTCTTTCGGTTTAACAAACAAAGGAGCGTCCTCAGTACCCACACCAACGGTTGCCATGGTGCCACGATGACCACTGGGCCAATAAATCTCGAACACGTGCTTGCCTTTTGCGAGTGCTGAAGCAAAATAATTGTTGCAATAATATTTTGCAGCATTTAGACATCATAGCTCCGATATAATGAATTAATGCAATTTAGAATAATACAGTCAACACTGCCCTTGTGACCACCTGAGTACAGCAACAATCTGTAATATGCAACAACTTTATATTCATCCCTTGTTATTTAAGATGAAAGTAATTTATCCTGAATTAAGAGCCCATCTGATCACAATTTCAGCTTCCTTTGTGTTGTCACGAAAGACAGGTTTGACTGTATTGACAGCTAGGCTCTGTCTTTCGCATCTTACACAATGTTTTAATCGATTTTAATCTTATTGATTATTCGAGTTTTATATAAACTTTTTAAAAAGTATATCATCACTAACCTGCGCCCCATCGAGCTCCGTCTGTCTCGAACACACCTCTTCTGTGTCTATGTACACAATTGTTGTTGATAATGTTTATACCGTCTGAGGTGCCAGAGAACCCCGTGTCCAGAGCCGGGTCTGGGGTTATCGTCATGACCCAGTTTGGTATAGGATTTCCTAAAACAAAGTGACTTGAAAGTTCTTGAGACAGATTATTACAACTTGTTACAGAATAGCCAATTTACCTCGATGGGTTTGCCGTGCTGGATGCACACTGTCACAGAATGGTTGCAGTATAGTACCCATGGACACGGGCCTATATAAGATGTATATAGGCCCGTATCAATCATGAATCAAAAACTAAAAATCCAACCTTATACTAGTATTTTCATTTATTTCAGCATAAGAAAAATCACTCGGCTTTAAAAATGTCTTGTATGTTTTTATTGAAGCTTCCTTTTTACCATAATTCAATAATCAATTTGCATTATACATTGTACTAAAACTTGAATAATATCATAAAATAAGAATTAAGAAATGCCGTAGAGCGTTCTGGGAAGACTAGCACTTGTTGAAACGTGTAAGTCTACAGTACAGGTAAGCAAAGAAAGAAGAAATTGTATACCCGGTGCGACTCCATCTGCACACATAGCCACAAGCGCAATAAGACTGATCAAAGCTAGAACTCCAATAAGCGTCTGATAATCTGACATAGAACTGCCGGTGGCGCCATCTTCTATTGCCGCGCTAAAACACAGACGAGACTATTTGTCAGGGCTCTATTACAAGTAACTGTAAGCAAAAGCTCCTTTTTATGACTTTACCTTCTATCCACTTCCTGTTATGGTGGACGTGTAGCTTTCCAGAGACTGTTAATGGAGCAGGCTTCAATGAAAATTCAACCAAGAAGCAGAAATACCCGATATAAATTTACGAACAGCCATTTTTTTCTCACAATTCGATGGACCATTTGCTTTTTCTCGAGTGTCACTTTTAACCCAATAAGATCTTTTATAACTTAATAAAATTTCAATAGAAACATTTTCCTGGTAGATCTATTGGTATTTCCGCAAAGTAATAAATCAGGTACTGTATTTCCAGATTTGGTTGAAATGTTTCATTAGAAGCCAGCCTGGTTCATACAAAGGTCTGGCGTACCTTGCTGTACGTAGCCATGCTGAACGACGACGGTTGTTTGAACCGAACTAGAGTCCACACACAGGAGCACAAGCATGACCAGTACGGACAGCAGTATTACCCCACCCATCACTTGGTAGTGTGGGAACGACGTATCCGTGTTAACGTCTGTTGTATCCATGCTACATAACAATCATATAGCAAAAACTTAAACTGTTATGGTACTATAAGGCTGTATTCATGTATTGAAATGTCACTTTTAACATAAGCTGTATTTTAGTATTTTTGAAGAATTTCAAAGACACTTTACTGGTTTATTATACCGGAGCTAAGACGCTTGATTGACTCCATAAAACAAGGCATTATATAAATTAAATTACCAAAAAAGTTATTTGGATAAGAATTTAATCAAGGTAATTCGTTGACGACACAATCCTCTTTGCAATAAACAGAAGTTACTGAACTCATACTTGTGTTGCATATACATAAACTGTCATGAATATTAACCGAATAGTCATGTACATGTATAATCATGCATATTCCATACACCACTTATCATCGTCGGACACTTTGATTTGATTTGATGAGAATTTTATCAAGGTCCGTCCAAAAGAGCACTTATGTTAGCTTAATATCTGGATGAG
>JAUMHA010393429.1:0-23959 GCA_032359765.1 Saxidomus gigantea
TTCAAGTTATGCTCCGGACAAGGAAAAGTAACAAAGGGCAATAACTCTGTAATTAGTCAAGATGGAGTTATGGTTCAAGTAGTTTTCAAGCTATGCTCCGGACAAGGAAAATGCAACAGACCGCCCGACCGACCGACCGCCCGACCAACCGACCGCCCGACCGACCGACCAACCACCGGGTGACTCCTATATACCCCCCTAAATTTCGTTTTGGGGGTATAATAATCGTGATAAAACATTAATGTATGTCAATATAAATTTTTTTTGTTATTCATAGCACAAAGTTTATCGTTAAACTTCTGTTTTAACAGATACCTTACTCAAACGTATGCATCTGCAGGTAAGAACATGAATTAAGTGCAAAAATACCTGCATAATGTGTATGGTGCCATCGAGTGAAACAGATCTTGAAGAGCAGGAGTGAAACCAAAGATTTATAGTTCGATTACTTTATATGATCCGTTTGTAACATAAAATATACTTTTAAAGTTTTTTTTCTCGTTTCTATTTACTGGAATCCTATGAGTTCTCGGGCGATTTTATGTTTCGTACCGCACAGGCTTTATACCGTATCTAAGGTCCTAGACTACGGATCACCAGACGATTGTTCTATTAAAAAGGTAACACAAACTTCTTATATTTTTAAAACATGCAGCTTAAACCACCTCTCTATTGTGTTTATATTTATAACCAGAGCTGGCAGCAGTTCAGGTTTCCGATTTCATTGCGCATGCGCTATGATAACAGTAGGGGTTCAGTTTGCAAAGGAACACTGAATATCGATACTACAGACGATGTGAACGAAACTTTGTCAGATATTAATTATTTTAATGAAAATGTGTAAAAGTATATTTAAGAAAAAGGATTTAAAACATAAATATACCATGTAACGGATGAGGCGTAATATAAAATCGATATTACATAGAAGTAGTTTTAAATACGCTATTTAAAATAAATTGTATGGAATAGTCGAGTGGTTAATATCATGTTTTGCCACTACATGTAATGCGGACAGGATTCAAGGCTCATACTACGCATAGAAATTTTTTATTTTGCTTCCCCTTTTTTTCTTTTCTTAACGATCAACATGAGCAAGTAAAAATCGTTACTGTTCATATTTTATCCATATGTACATGTAACCTCTTAATGTTAATAATGCAAGTTAAACGATGTGTATTTTGAATTGCATATACTTATATTTATTGTTTTTTCGTACATGTTTTAAAAAAAGTAAAACAAGTACTAAACAGCTTTTTTGGGAATAGTGCTTTGCACAAAGTTGTATGTCCGATAATTGGTCGCCTGAAAAGGCTTTAAACAGATAAACAGTACCCCATTTATGGCCTCATTTATAAACAGGTTTTCGAAGCAGCCGATTACCTGACAAGTTTATATTGTCAGAAGAGAACCTTAGCTTATTATGTGAACATTTCATGGGTTTAGTAGAAAGTTGCTGGTACACTAAAGACACAAATGTGCATTTTCCACCCGAGATCGTATCAAATTCTTCAACAAACTGATGCAAATAAAACCCATCTTTTCTAACCTCTTAATGTCTTGTTCAAATATTGGAATGTTATTTTATATGAAATTATAAATACGACGTCACACCCTCTTAAAGTACATTATGCATCATGGCCTCAAAACAAATAAAACGGTAGAAAAACGGTGTTAAATGTTGGTGTTCTACCCGTCCGTTACGAAACTAAACTGATTCCGTTTGTTTCTGTCTTTGAGTTTAATGAAAATATATATATGAGATCATTACAGTTAAGCTTGCTTGTTTGTTAAAGTAATAAAAACAACACAAACAACACCTATGTGCTGTTTATCTTCCATAAGCGTTGGTATTCCGGTTCGTATTTTACAGAAAAACAAAATGCGTAGCATGAACGAAAACCCCGGTACTTTCAGTGACAGCGAATTTACACACATCGCGTAAATATAATCATCAAACAAATACAGCTGTCTGGCAGAGAGGGAGTTTTGACTCGGGTATTTTTTCTATTAAGAGGACGACGAAATAGGTTTAAACAAGATGTAAAGAACTTTTTCCGTAATAAATGTTAGCTGAATAGAGATATTCGTATGAACCTGCCGTGACCAAATATGCCACATGCAAAAACAAATGTATGACTGATGATTCCCTGCAACAATGAAATGTTTCTTCAATAAGACCGACATGTAGCTTCCCGGAATGTGAAAAAGAACTTAATCTATACTTTACGTGATGGCTTTATTCATTAGAACTATCTGTAAGGCAAAAACAGTCATTTGAGTCTTGAGATGTCAATTGGAATATTTATGGCACTATCTTGCTGTTTTCAACTCGTGTGCCAATATTTTAAAGCTGTCGGTAGTATTACTTCATATTCATATAAGGAGTTCGTTTTTTAAAGCTGGAATTATCGTATTCCGTCATCAGAGCTTGACAGCTAGCATTTAATGCTGAAATCCTTTACGCGGACGCAAATCGAAGACGTCAAACGCGGTCGCGCAACGTGGAGACATGGAAAATGAGCCAAAACATGAATCAATTAAAATATCTTTTAAACATATGAATACAATTAACAATTTGTAAAAGTTAAAGGGAACAGCTAACAATGTTTATAACAACCTTTTAAAATTGTAATTAGTTATATCAATTAATATAACAGATAAGGAAAACTATTTCTGTTTATTTTTTCTTTTAGCACAGTATTTTTTTGACAAGCATTCATGACGCACGGAAATGATTTATATGGAACAGAATTTGTTTAAACATGTTACTTAAGTTGATTTTGCGCTAAGCAGTATTTCAAAAAATCTATAGTCAGATCTACTGTAACAGGGTCAGTTTTAGTTGGTGTAAGAGAGACAATATTTTGTTGGTTGTAGCTGATTTTTATACTTTTAAGGGTGACAACTCTAAGGAGGTTGTTCTCAGTTGCTGAGTTGTGTTACCTCTTAAAGCTTACCCGGTTGTGTCGCGCTTCATGATTTATTCTTTTGTGTAAATTTCGCCGAGGCGCTAGCTCATTGTTTATATTGGTAGAGTCGGGGTGTCTATACTATAGACGATGGTGGGTTCTTTGTGGGATGCTTACATCAAGGTCAATGATACAAAAACTGTTGTCTATAATATAAATTATGAATATACAATTCATAAAGGTATCACAACTGTGAAGCACTATCGATCGTCTATATTCATAGCCAATCGTATTATCAAATATTGAATGTACGGCAATACATGTGTATTTACAATACTAAACAAATATGGCGGCCAACGGTCAGTGGTTTTTTACGGACAATACATCAAAAGGTTACATTTTTGCAAGTGATCATATACACAGAACTCTAAAAAAAGAAGATTCATTTGCAATGCATTACCTGTAATTCGTCAATGTGATTAAGTAGATAAACTATAAATTATGAATATACAATATATCAAAGTATCACATCTGTGAAGCACTATTGATGGTCTATATTAATAGCCAATCGTATTACCTCATAGATGTATACATAATTTATATAACAATCGAGGACAGGTAAAAGTGTATGGCATGCGGTGTATTAGTAATGTGTTATCTTACTGGTTTGCGAAATTATCATTTAACTACTACGTTTGATCGACTACTATACGACTACTATAAAACTACTACGCTTGTACATTATGACGTTATTGGCAGTATATGGTATATAGGATACAAACATGTATATAGGGAGTGTATATGAACACAAATAACATAGTCACATGTAAAGGCTTTTTATTGTATTGAAAATATAACAACCGCGACATAAAGGTTACTTTTTGTACCTTTTTTGCTATCAAGATTGTTCTTTTGTTCTTTTCCATGGAGTTACTATATGTCCGTATGTTGTTGATTTTTTACCATAAGTACAAGGTATTGCATTTATGCTTCTGATTTACTTTTATTCCGGTAATTTAGTTATTGTGAGTTTCATGGTTATAGACAACTGAGCTACAGAATAACACTTGTACTTGTTTCACATTTTTAGACCTTTCATTTATTTCACTACTAATGATTAACATACAGTATGCATTTACAGTCAGTCATTGGTATGTGAGGACAATGTAGTGCAGGGTGTTGTTGTTGTTGCATTCTACTTGCAGGCAAGAACATGAATTAAGTGCAAACATACCTGCATAGTTCCCAGTGTGCCATCGAGTGTAACAGATCTTGAAGAGCATGAGTGAAATTTAAGATCTATAGTGCGACTTATTTATATCATCCATCTGTAACATATAATTTACTAATTAAGTTTCTGTCTTTTTTTTATTTAATAAAAATCTTTACCAAATTTATGCCAAAATAATCATCTCTTCTTAGCTCATAATTTCTAGAAAAAATATGGCAATATTATTTCATATGAAATTCAAATCCAACTACATGTAAGACTTAATATCAACAAATTTAAAGTTCAAACTTTAGTCAGTCCTGCATTTTACACACGTGTACTGTACTGGCAGATTTCATCAAATGTCATGCATAAAGTAAGGGCTACCATTTTCGTACGTGTGGAAAATCTCTGTGCAAAATCTGCCTCATTTTGATTGTCATTGACAATTGTCGTTAACAATGTAAATTACAAAATGCTGTTCATATAAGCTAAAAATGCTATGACATTTAAAATTGTCAAATTTAAATGATAAACATGTATTTAACGTTGCATATGTCGATACAAGTACATACACATATTTAACCTCAGTAAATTGTAGTTTTGTGTTAATATTCGATAATATTGTTGCTGTTACATATTATAGTTAAAAATTGAACTTCGTCGAGCTACGGGTATCATCTAAAACTGGTACTAGACATACAGTTAATTTGAGCTTTCATAGGTAATGTTCGATTGTTTTCATTGCAAGATAAAGCAATTGTAAAATTTCATCTTATTCATTAAAATTGTATCGTAAGTTATTTGGGCTTTGGCTGCTCTAATCGCATCTGTATTATACGACAAACTCAGAAAAAAAAATTAAATTACCCTCAACACATTATTCGATACCAAAAATGAACATTTTAACCGTTAAGGGTTCGATACCCCGCTCCACCACACCACTAGCACAACTAATGTTATTTTGATGTCGTATGTATCAGTGCTATACATTGGATATGTATGGGAACCACTGTTGTCTATAGTCTTCAATCAAAATCTTGTTACAAGCCGAAAGCCGGGATTCAAATAGTCCCATACGGTGGCATCGACTACCAATGTACCTTAGACCGCTCAGCTCCATAACAACGTGAAATCAGAACATGTTATCAATGAGTAAAACAAGTAGTACACTTCTGGTATCAAAACAAATAACGTGTTGTTTTTCAAGCAAACATCCATTTCTCCATCGTTCCATGCATTGAACAGGCACCACATGTAACAATTGACGATTGAAACGTGATTTGAGTGTTGTAATTCATACATTAAACCCATTTGACTTATTTGTAAAGTGGGTTTACCGATAATAAAAATATTGAACACGTGTAGTATTACTTGCATAAAAAATGCACATAAGACAAATTAATTTTCACTCTTGTTCGAATAAATCCTTTCAAGTAAAACCTTTAATAGAAATCGTACATTCTCGTAAATGAGATTTTTGTGTTTTATTTCGAACCATTAACCTACTTTCATTTATTTGTATGTTTTTAATGCAAAACGTTGCTATGTACCTTCTTGTAATGTCACCAGAAAAGACATGATTATCAAAATTTTAATAGTCATCGAATTTAAGAAGAAAAGTTTCCAAAATTGCATTTCTCTCCCTTTACCTGATACGGTACAATTAAACTCAACACGTTGAACTTTTATATCAGTTTTGTACACAGAAATCAATATATTGGGCTATAAACACGCGCAATCTGAACACGTCTACTTTGTATGTATGCGATCAACGTTTTATAGGTATATAAGATTTTTGTCAATATATCTTTTCTCACACAAGTTGTTATAGATAAGATAGATAACTAATTTGACTGTGTTTTCTTTTTTGTGCTTTTTAAATATTGGTGGAATGTGGAAGTCGGAGAGGGTCACCTGTAATGGCATGACTTCTTCGGGGCTGGGAAGTTCCTTGTGGTTTATATGAAATTGTTCTCCTATTTATATTTTACAGGATTGAATTAAAAGAGCATGTTCCCATTGTATAAAGGTGAAGTGCATATATAATACGACATTCTTACTTCTTTGTCATTGAGCTTACTTTGATGGCGACGTGGTCCGCTTAGCGAACCAGAAAATCCAAGTTCGAATCCAACTAAATCATGATTTTTCCCTGTTACAAAAGTATGAGATTTAAACATTTTGTGTTATCTATTAATTGCATATCTTTTAATAATGACTTGTTTGCCTATATTTTATACTTTATGTTCAAATGGAAAGTATGAAGTGTTGACTATTAAATTCATAAAACACATTTAGATAAACATGGACTGTACTAGAAATGTGTCGCCAACGTCAACTATATTCGAGTCGTGTGATCTTGTAGCTGCTTTTATTATGTCCAACAGATCTGTCGTAAAATTAATGTAAAGCACATGATCTAACAGTAATAAAGACATGGTTTTATGACTTAATATCTATATCTATAGAAGGTAATATAGAACAACTCTAAAAGTTATTCATAATAAGATCGATTGGAGCTTTACTATCCAATAAAATGCCTAGTAAGAAACTTATTAACAGTCATATAGCTTATGATTATTTGTTAATCGGAACGAATTTTTGATTAAGAAAATGGCGAACATTGTTCGCAGGGATAGCAGTAGTCCTAGCTCCGACGAAAATCTGTTGGAAGATGCAACCAATGCACTAAAGCCGACTGGAATTACCGAAGTTCATTTTAATAAACATTGTGAATATAAGGGATATAAAGACTGTGTGGATGGTGTAACAGTCCACATAAGAATTTGTAAATGCAGGAGTGATTACACAGATAGAAGTGTTTTAGCAGAAGGTAAGATGGACTTTAACGAAGAGGATGGGAAGGACATTCATTTCGATAAGGCGTGCAAATGGAAGAGACCCAGAGAGAAGGGATGCGATCAAACAGAATATGTCTTAAGACAATGGTGTAATGGATGTCGAGAGCCAAAGACAAATGCTTCGTCGTCATCTGCCATGAACAGTGAGTACACTTAGCATTGAAATACATATTCTATACATAGAAGAAATACCTATAAAGTTTCTGCTTACACTTTCTATGAATAAATATGTACTATAGGCTATTTGAATAAAGATGCGTACATCCTTTGCCTTTTATTCCTCTTTCTGAAAGCGCAGTTGCAAGCAACGTTGTGTTACCAAAGCCTCTTATGGAAAATGATTTCATCATTTAACAAATAGTTAGCTGATATATTTTACATTTTTCAGTGGTACAGCCATCAAAGTGATGAAGAACAATTCAATAGCGCAGGTCACTTTGGTATACATTCGACAAAAACAACACATCAATTATACAGATAACAAAATGAGAGGTGAAAAAGAATCAACTGTGACCTTGTAAGAGATGAATAACATACATCTAAATTCGGTATTATAAGCTATTTCAAATGATATATAAACTGGAAGCGAACTGAACTTTAAGACCGAGTGTTAAACTATTTTGTGGAATTAGTTTTCATTTATTTCAAGCATCATAGATTTGAAAAAGTTCAACTGGCTTTAGTTTGTAGTTTTAATATAAATAGATACTTGTTATTTTTTATTGCAATATTCACTATGGATTGAGGCAAATACAGTTCAGTTGACATGAAGTATAGACCACCGTGTCATTTTCAGTTAATGCAATTATTTCCCTCCTTTGAAATCTTCATAGAAACATGTTCAAATACATTTGCAACTCATTGTTGCTGTATAAACTTGAAATATTATATACTCCAAAAAGACTTTTATTCACGCATGATGCGATTTGGAAGAAAGTAACAGCCTAGTTCAAGAAGAACATATACAAACATGTCTCTTCTGTGAAGCGATCTTTCACTTTTAAGGAACTCTGACGTTTTCATTACACTACTCAAAGGCCAGCACTGTACAATAACCTTATTATTGCTTATATTTAGGAAATACCTTCCAAGTTTTACACATAACGCCGGTGGCAATGTCAAATGGGATAACAAATACATTCTTGGGGAAAGCAGATTAATGTCCATGTCTAAATGTTGATACCAAACCTTCAGTCAAGTGTATCAGACAATTGTGTGTTTAAGTTTGTTTCAATCATAATTGTATAAGCATAAACGAAAACAAAAACTACAGAAATTGATGCCTTAGAAATTACGACATTACACGACATAGAACAATGAACCATGTCTGAAATGAACTACATTTGTTAAACAGCTATCATTAAGTAGGATTAATATCTACTTATGTTATTGGTTTCCGCGCACACCAGGAACAGCTCACACGAAACATATCTTTATGATTTGACAAAGAAGGTTTGCCCATGACGACGACAGATCAAAGTTGTTTACAATGAAAATAAATCAATTATATACAATATAACTAGCTTTACTATTTGGCTTCAATAAGTAAGATATAATTATAATGAACCAACCAGCCATTGTAAATTAGTTTAAGCGCACACAGACCAGCCTACCTTAGCATATCTTTATGATTTGACACGGAAGGCAAGCCTATGACGACGACAAATTAAAGTTATCAATGAAAACATCATTTAATTTAATATAACATATTACAAGCTATTTGGCTTCAGTTAATAAGATATAATAAAAATGAACCAACCAACCAGGTAAGAAAGCTCTAATCAGGACCTATGTGATTTGTCTAGAAATAGAACCAAATCATCTCAGAAACAAGACAACATTACAGCAGCAATGTAAATACAAACATTTCAAAGATGTTGTTAATGAAAAGGAAATTTATATTCTGATAAGAGTCTGCAAATGCGGGAAATATACCGACAGGTCGGATCTTTTGAATTAGAGTAAACTCCACCTTGTGCCAAAGGACGGGAAGGAAACCCATTATAACTCGAGTTGTAATGTGGGGCAGGCGAAAAGCAAAATTGATGAGAAAACGATTTACGCACTTACTCTTTGTTGTAATGGATGTAACAAGTCGACGACGAGTTCATCCGCTGATACAACGAAAAGTAAGTACAGCTGGATACAAAAGGAAACATTATTTTGTGACCACCCAATTTTTTAGTGCTTTGTTTCAAAACATTATTATGCTTTTGGATTTTATAATTGCTCTTCTATTAAAACAAAGGTTTTATTATGTTTGGCATCAGATCTATTAAGCAGAGCTAAGGTATAACAAACAAAATACATGTCGATTCTTTTTTTGAATGTCTATTCAGTGTTTTGTGGTGGTACCTAGTCAAATACATCAACATCTGTTGCAAATCTATACTATTTAAAAAAAATGTACTAGTCATTGTCTGAAAGATTAATTCGTGCTGTTATGTATAATTTTTGATTGTTTTTATTGCTAAAGAAACAAATTGTAAAATCTCATACTAGTACAGTTGACTTTGTTCAGGACCAAGGACATAGTTTTAATCATTAAAATAATCTGACCTTAAGTTATTTGGCATACGGCTGCTCTAATCGAACCTGCATTTAAACGACAAACACAGACGACACAATATAATTTCCAATAAAACGTTATTTGATACTCGCCTAATCAGCACTAAATGAATTTGATATGACAAATCCATTCATGCTTTACAGCGTTACAGCCCAGACACGAACAAGGGGACGGACAGACGAATTTATCTGCCCATCTTTGTGAACATACAGAAGACAATATAAATCTTGCTCGCGGCGTATGATTTGTTCAAATCCCTTCAAAACCTGATGTCAACCAAGCGAACTGTAAACACGTAAAAGTGATGAAAAAGTTGCTCAACCTACACATAATATTTCAACCTGTTTCTCAACCTACGTTTTTACACAACGTAAACATAGTAATTTATTCATTCACATACACGCCAACTCAAAGTCTGCAGGAAACATTGTTTAATGATACAACAAAAGAAAACTATATTGTGACAAATTTATTTATACAAACTGTACACTTTTCATGAATTAATCTAAGACATTTATTAACCACACTGATTTTGATGTTGTTTTCTCTTTTAATCGGACGTTATAACTGACTCGTTAAAATGTAAATATTCCTTTTGAACAATGTTTTACAATGAAGGCTTTTTTCCCAATACTTGTTTTCTTGTCCTTGGTCGGGTTGTCAAGATGAAACCAATTTGTAGGAGTATCCAGTAATAAAGTCTAACGTTTAGACCACTGAAAAGAAAATACGAGCAAAGGCATTAACATTTACAGCAAATACTACCTTTCATATTTTGGTTAAAGTTAAACGTATTTGTTACGATATCAAATATCTTTAGAAACCTTTATTAAGTTACAATGAGTGAAATATTTATACCTTCATTATTCACTATCAACTTTGCATTGTAGAGTGCATGCAATATAGTTTTATTAAATCTACAGACATCATTATTGGCATCTCCAATAACTCAATAACTGATATGTCATTCAATGTATATAATTGCTACACACTCTCTTATAAAATCTAAATTTAATGAAAAGTTCAAAATAGTCACACTACATTGAATTAACCTGAGAAAAATGATTTATGATTATAAAGTTTACTTGTAAGTTATACATAAATGTAAAGCGTTCCTTATAGATACAATTACAGTGATCAATATTTCTTCTATTCATATGTTTACATTCAAATTGATCAATTTGCAGATAGCAAATCAAGTCCACAAACGAATAAGTTGTGGTTGATATAACATTACTTGTCAAACATTTTATGTGCTAAAATTAAGTTAGCAGGATTATCCTTTTGAACAAGGTATGTTTTTCTTTATCTGAAACTTATGATGAACAGTTATAAATTCGAAAAACAATATAGTTAGAGTATTCTAATACATAAACTTACAATTCATGGCATGAACAGAATAATTTGTCTGTGGCGTTATACACCCATTGCAGTAGGCATGTAACACATAAGAAGCAGAAGCAGATGCTGTTCCCTGGTACCCATTTTCTTTCCTCCTGGTCCATTTGCACCCAGGATAAAAATGTATTTCTTTTCCATCCATTTGGTCGAGACTAAGTGTGTCGTTCAAAAGGTATTTTCTGTCATTATATGAAGAATCACATTGGCATACCCTGATGTGTATATACACATTTTGTCCGTTGATAACATCCCGGACACGCTTGTATTTGCAATGTTTGTTTCCATGCTGTTCCGTTTTACCGGTTGGTGTAGCTAAGTTAACACCTGGATTAGCTTGATCCTCATCAGAGCTACTAGAAACGTTCCCTTGTGGAGTGTTCATGTCTGTTACTCGACGATGTGTTGGCTCTTTGAGTGAGCACAACATTGGTAAGTATTAAATAGATATATGTTTCATCGTGGACTATTTTGATTGGCTGGATTGTAAACAATTTGGCTTTCCCCTGAGAAGTTGATATCATTCTATTTTAAGACATTGAATCACTAAATTTCCGTGATCTGCAATAGTTTATGTAGGCTATGTAGTGGCCGATGACGCATTAATGTTAACAATGGTTTTAACGTTATTTTGTCAATTAGCGACGTACTTAATCACACGGTAGACAAAAAGCAAATAACACCTTTGTTCTAAGCAAGGAGATATTGTATTGAGTTGATATGATACTTGTTTAAGACATTGAATCACTAAATACCCGTGATCTGCAAAAGCTTATGTGGGATATGTTGTGGCCGGTGAGGCGTTATTGCTAAACAAAGATTTTGACTGTGACATAATTTTGTCATTGAGGAGCGTACTTAATCACACGGTACAAAAACGAAAAGCAAAATACACTTTTTTTAAGCAAGACAATATTTTGTTTTGCTTCTTTATAATAAAACTTAAATTTTAAACAAAACAAAACTGGAAGAGTGTTTCAATGTAATTTCAGTTACTAAGGATAATAACGTCTCTCCTCCTAAATTATGGAAGAAGTATTTATTTTGCTTTGTCCATCTGCCGGTCCGTCCGTCTGTCTGTTATACTTTGTTTCCGCTCAATACCGTGAGATTCATATGACACACAGTCTTAAAACTTTATACGATGACTGGTCTAATTAAGTAGATGACCCCTTTTTGACCCAAACTTTGAAAATCGTTTTTCCTTAATAACTAGAAATACAAATAACCCGCAGTCTTCAAACTTTATAAGGTGATTTGTCTTACTAAATATATGATTTTATTACTTTTGAGGTCAGTAGGTCACAGGTTAAGCTCACAGTGACCCGATCTTTGAACATCGTTTCTGCTCAATAACTGCAGATCCATATGCCCCTCAGTCTTCAAATTTATTTAGATGATCTGTCTTGTAGTTGATGAATGATCATTATTATCGTTGGAGTCAGTAGATTGAAGATCAAGGTCACAGTAACTTATACATTACTTTCCCCCAATAGAAATTCAGGGGGAGAGACATGCGTTTTTTAAAAAGAACAAGTCTAGATAATACCTGTGTCGATAACAAACTCAACTTAATCGAAAATGCACCAAGCATAACTTTTTATTGACATGCAGAATATTAACCTGTTTTGCAAGCAACATTATCGCAGGGGCATGTCAGTCAAAATGTGGATTTTTCATCATTTACACTGGCTAAATCTTTTGGGTCCATGACACAGAGAGGGCATGTAACTGAGTGACTTTAAGACAGTCACAGTCAGCATATAAAACAGTTGGCTTTGCAACTATTTGCATGGTTTTAAAGTTATCTGTGTCAAGTGTAAAAAAAAACTACATTTATTATATACTCGGAAACAATCATATTTAAAAACAAGGTGTAACATGTTCATTAACCGTGGGTATTATAAAAGCTTTATTGACAATTTGTTGCCTATATTATAGGTCGAGTTTCAATTATAATAACATTGTAAGAAATACCGGATGCTTGTCATATTTATAATACATACCATTGATTGTTTTGCTCAACAAAGTTGTATTGCAAAATAGTGTTGTTTTTCTTTTCATATTTACAAAATAACACAAATGTTATATCAGTTGATCACTTTTTTCATCTTCAAGTTCCATTAATATGGCTTGTTAACGTTCATTAGAACCGAAATATACAATTTTCAAGTATGTCAAATTTTATCCTTGTTCAGAATCAACAGTATTCTTAAAACCTTAATTCCTTTAGTACTTTGCTATAGATAGGTGTGTTTTGTCCAAAACAATGAAAGTATAACTGCCTGTAAAACTTAATTTTCCTAATTAGAAAACAAGTAAAAAGGACGCTTCCCGCCATTTAGTTGTTGTTGAAAGTTCGTTTTTTTTAATTTGTATAACAAGTTTAAGTTCTCCATATCCACCATATTTGTATTCTTATAGTATATTCACTGTCGTAGATTCAGTTACATGTGTATGACTTTTGAACCACTGCAATAAAAAGACAAAACATCAATAAACTGCAAAATACATTATTGAGTTGTTTCAACACTAATTATGTCTTTTTAATGTAGGTAATGAGAGTTAGAACAGTACTGTAAATTTATGTTGACAAATACGGACTCAGATTTAATAATTTAATACTTTTTATACTAATTTATAAAATATTATATTTTCCAAAAGTGTTCCATTTCTAAGTGTTACAATTTATCAAATTGTTACATTTATTGCCATTGTTGATGCATAAACATTTTGTTAGAAAAAGGTAGGTAAAAATCTATTTAATTTGTTGTATCTAATTTTAAGATTATAAAAGATCGTGTTTTTGTCCTAAATTCAATGAGCAGCCAACCTCTTTCATCTGTATACAAGTACTAATTTATTCATTGTAAAACATCATTAAATATATCAAAGTATAATATTTGTATACTTACTGTTCATTGTACAAGTTGAATGCCTCCCGTAATTGGGTGGGGAGCATATTGTACTGTCACAGTTGGCACTTAGCATATAGATTTTTTTACCCTTATGATATTTTTTTATTCGTTCCCATTTACAACTTCGGTGGTAATGGACATCTTTTCCATCAAATTCTTCCGAGTCCATGTCTTCATGTCGCAGATATCTCATGTCTTCATATTCACGGCATTTGCAAACTCTTATGAATATGAAAACATCCATACCGCCGATTATCCTATGCTGCCATTCATATTTACACCGATTGTTGTAGTGCTTTTCTTCTTTGTAACCAACTTCGCTATCCAAGCTGCTTGAGCTTGAGCTATAAGAGCTCCTTGGATAATTCATTATGATTTAAAAATCGTATTTCAGCTTGTAATTATGTCAACTGGCATTGCAGTTTATACACTTACTTTTATATCTTGGAACCTTTTGATTTGGTTGGTTATAAAAGCTAAGGGTTTCCAGTTAAAGAGATGCTTTTTAAAAATCTGAACTGGAGTATATTTTTACTGTATGACATTTAATTTATTTTTGGCTGAATTAGGAAATTACCTTTGCTCTTAGTTTGCTGGAATTATTCTTAGCTTAACTTACCTTAAACATTTACATTGGTCGCTCAAGTCTGGATTTTCAAATAAGGAAGGGTTGTTTATATTATTGATTGTCGTACCAAATTTATATATTACAAGACGGTGTAAAACACAAGTCTTCTTAAACTTCCGATAAATCTTTTTATATATTTCTTTCGTTTCCGGCATTTTAACTGATTAGGTTCTCTTGTACACAGTTACCCTTGTCAGAATTCAAAAAGTTAAAGGCAGGTGAGTGGTACTCAAAATGACTTCCAACCACAACCATTGAATAAGGGTTATCAACTGTGCAAAGGGCTAGACTGGTCGAATATGGACCACAAAGAATGTAATTTTAATCATAGGTCGACTCAATTTAATGTTATAAACATTTCATTTTTGTCTTACTGTGTTACATTTATCTAATGAACTGCTACACGTATAGCATGTGCTGCTGATTGATTATGAATGACTTTCATCTGAACGTAACATTCTCTTGGTAAAAATGTGTTGTAAGTACTCAAAAAAGATTGAGCCGTGGTTCGCCAGTTTGTAGTCATGTTCAGTAATGAAATCATATACATCTAACTTGAAATATCAATATATTCCCGGTTTGTATGGCAACAACTAGGTATACTAGGATCTTTTATGGCTAAAGCGAGGATGCTACATAAAATTGTCATTTTATATATGTTCCTCGTCTGATATCTTTTATACCTATTTTGTGTTTCGACAGGTATAATTCACTTTCAAACAAGTAAAGTACTCTTCAAGTTTCCTAAACATGACTTGTTAAAGTTTTCGTTTTCAACTGAGTATCCAATTTCAAAGTATGGCAAATTTTATCATTGTTCGGAATCAACAATAGTCGTCAACCTAACTTTATTTAGTCCTTTGCTATAAATAAGTGCATTTTGTAAGAAAATGAAGGTAAAATTGCTGCCTAATTCGATAGCATGTAAAATCAATGTTTCTTGTGCTTTAGTTGTCGTTTAAATTTCGTTTTGATTAGATTTTAAAGGATGTTGAAGTACCATTTTAGCTCACCCGAGCACGACGTGCTAAAAGATGAGCTATTATGGACCTGGTGTCCGTTGTGACTGTCTTAATGTCCGTTGTGGCTCTCTTGATAAAATCTATGACGAGTCCGAATATGGATCAGCTAGGGTCAAAAACTAGGTCACGGGGTCAAAACATAGAAAAACCTTGTGTATGCAATTAAGCTTGTATTTTTCATTGGATCTTCATGGAACTTGGTCAGTATGATCGCCTTGATAATATCTAGGTCGTTTTCGAAAATGTGTTATCTATGGTGAAAAACTAGTTCCACCGGTCAAATCATAGAAAAACCGTGTGGATGCAATAGAGGTTGCATTTTTCATTGGATCTTCATGAAACTCGGTCAGTATAATTGCCTATGTCGAATTTGAGCATTGAAAATATAGGCTCAAAAACTAGGCCACGGGGTAAAATTGTAACAAAACCATGTGTATGCAATAGAGGTTGCAATTTTTTATTCTATCTTCATGAAACTTTGTCAGTATGTTTGTATTGATGAAATTTAGGTGGAATATGGGTATGCGTTCGGTAATAATGACCTGGTAAATAATGACTAAAAACATGAATACAATCTATAAGAGACATGTAATTAGAATAGAATCATCAAAAAATATTAAAAATCCATAATGACGTGATATAATCTGGAAATCACCGAAACAGTCCTATCCAGCGTTTTCCGTAATTCAACGAACAGACTTAATTTCACATGACTGTGTATTTCTCCTTGAACTAAATACCAGAGTTGAAACACGTGCCTCACCTGTTTTCAATCGATAGGTAAAACAGCTATAAATAACGTTGTCGCGCAATTGTCCCGCATGTCAAAGCATGTCATCGGCGTTCTTTGTTGAATTTCCACAATTAATGCGGTTTCCCATGTCGCATTGCGACAAAAAAACCTATTACTCGATAACGTGTATGGATTTATATCTTACGCTTAGTCGCATCTAAATAGATAAGCTTAACTTCATTATGAAGGTCAAGTAACAAATATTTTAAATTTCAATTGCTTCATTGTTCACTTTGCCTTACCCAGAAAGGCATTTGATTACAATGGGAGAAGAAAATTTCGAACTCACATTTAAACAGCTCATGATAAATAATTTCAAGTACATAGACATCGCCATGGAGCTCCTTTATTTCCAATGGTATTTCTACAGGCAGTATGTGCTACTTATAGTCACAACGATGTGTAAAATAAACTGACCATATATCCGGATACAATTAATTTCGGACAAACTACTGTGCCCACACCATATAGCCAGCTTTTTAGAGAACTTTTTATGCGAACTGCTACAAGCATTTATCTATCGAAGAGTAAAAACGACATTACAAGTTCTCATTATACACGTTCGAACTCAGTGGTTAAAGTCTTGCTTGTTTCTTTGTGGTAATGTACACCACTCTCCTGTACCAAATGAGTCAGGTACACCTACAATCGAGGTGAATGCACAATACAAATTGTTTAACAAGCGTGGTCTCCACTTTATCTATGTGAATGCCAGGAGTCTGCTCCCTTAACTCCCTACTGCTCCCTAGTGATCATTTTCTTATTTTTTGTACCAGAAACACTTCTTAAGCACATGTTGGTGTTCATAATGCTATCAAGTTACGAGCATTGAAGAGCTATAACAAAGTTGATTTTCAGACAAGCTTGTTGCAAGTTGATTGGGAACCAATTCTGCTTTGTGGAAATATTTTGGAAGCATATGAAAGTTTTAAAATTGTTCTCTTTCTGTTATTGACAATACAGCTCCAGGCATACAAGTCAGAATTGAGCAACGTATTTTACTATGGGCGTGTATCAAAGAACTAGATAAAGTATTTCATATATATATATACAAAAAAATGTCAGTACATAATTTTGAACAGTTTAAAATTATGAGAAACAAATGCTAGAATCTTACTTATAAAGTTAGGAAGTCTCATTCGACTGATTCAAAATCGCGGTCTAGGTCTTTTTAAACATTTGGTCTTCCATCTAAGAAATGTAAAACATCCTTTGAAAATAGTGTTTGTTTAAATGCAATTGTGAAATTTGCTTCAACATATGTGAAATGTTTATTTGTTGATATAAATGTTGTATCAAGGCTTGTTGCAAACTGTTCTTTATCTTTACGAAAGTATGGAAACTGTTTGTTGGCTTTGTTTTTGTTTAAAAAAGGACTTTCTCCAATTGTAACTCTTGTTCACTAGTTTCAGAAAGTAAGCTTCTGAAATGAAGCAGTTTGAGTCCTACTAAATCTACTGGTCTTGGTGGCATTCCAGCTTGATTTGTTAAGAATGGCGATGCTGATATTGCATCTCCTTTGACAAACGTTATTAATTTCTCTTTAATTTAGAGTGTAGTACCGGATGAGTTGAAGTCAGCCAGAGTTGAACCTTTATTTGAGAAAAAAGGAAATAATGAATTGGGCAACTAGCGTCGTGTATCTGTTCATAGTACCATTTCCAAACTTTTTGAACGGGTGGGGTATGACCGGATTGAAAATTATTTGTCTGAGGTGCGTGTCAGTATGTTTTAGACATTGTCAAGAATAAACTATTGATTTATACAGATGACTCTGCCATTCTAGTATCTGGCAAAAACAGGGCAAGAATAACCGCTGCTCTATATCAAGACCTTAAACAATAGATTGTCTCTCAACTTAGTAAAAGCTGAATTCATCCTGTTTGATTAAAACATAAGCTTAAATCTGGGTCAATACAAGACATATCTTGCAATGTTACAACTGTTAGTTTTACTAAATATGTTAGGTATTTAGATGCAAGACTTGATCGACATTTATCCTGTGAATCCATGGTCAGTGCAATCATTGAGAAAGCAATTGTCTAGGTGAAATTTCTACACCGAAAGAAGTCGTGTTTAACCATGCATGCTTGAACTTTCTATTTACCTCCTAAATACTATCTTACCTTGAGTGTGCTTGCTGTTTCTGGTGTCAGTCCTTAAAACTTCAAATACAAACTGCATATCATACAAAATAAAAGCATTCGATTGATTTCAATCTTGAATTTTTACACTCATATTGATGTTGAACATTTCCAAATTTTAAATCCGTGACCAGTAAAGAAATGAGTACAACTTATTACATTGTGTTACATGTGCACAATTAAATATGGCTTAGCTCAGGGATACTTGAGTGAGCATACAGCTACACCAGACTCCGTCCGTTCTCACAAGAATTAGGTTTAGTGACAACGGTTGTTTTGTTCTGCCTAAGGCCAAAAGTTTTGGCACGAAAACTGTGTCTTATAAAGGATGTAGCCTTTGGAACAAACTACCACTATTTGTTAGAAGCCATACCAGGCTAAGAACACTTGCAGATTTTAAAAGTGCTGTTACACAACACTAAATTTAGATATATTTTTACTTTTAAGTCAGATTTACTAAGAACTTTTCATTTAATTATTACTTTTCTCCATTTTGATCTCTTTGGTTTTAGAGTCACATAAATTTAATTCTTATTTGTGTGTTCTGACACCATGCCTCTCTACGTATTGCCTCTTTGTTTATTGAGGACATGAGAATAAAAAAAATTGTATCTCTTTTTTATGTTAGCCTTAGTGTATAATGTGTTTTGCATTGTTCATTATATAATATCTTCTAAATGATCATCATTGCAATAATCATTGTTTTTTTATAATTTAGTTCGTGTCACTTTTGTAAATATAATTATTATGTTTTACTATGATATATGAATTTTTATAACCATGTTAAAGCTGTACATTCACAGTTTCAGGTGAAAAAAATAAAATTTTAAAAATGATATACCGATACATAAAATGTAAATATAATGGCTTAATTGTTCATCAATTAAAATCTAAGCAGCTTCAATGTACATTTTATACTGAAATAAATATATCTATCTATCATTTATTCATTTACATTAGAGAATGTTCTAGCTTTCTGCAGACAATTGACTTATTGCCATATATTCAATATACTATGTTCGTTTCATTTATTGAATCGACGCAGGTAGAAAAAATATATTGAAAGAGGTTTGTCTATTGGTTTCCCAGATCAGGTGTCTGTAAGGGTGAAATATTTCCTACGCTATATCATGTAACAACAGACACCAAGATAAAAGATATTGTCAAGCTTCAAAACTCTTTTATAATGTGTGTTTGATTACAATCAAGTATATCGGATTGAAATGTACTGGCGTCGTGCCAGAAAACGTTGAAATTCTCATTGTTGAAAACAATTTTACAATCTTGTTTGTCAAAAGTTGTTAGTTCAAGTATATATTTTATTATTTAAGTTTTCGATAAACTTGTAAAGTTTGATATAGGCTATTCATATGAATCATAATTTTATTTTTAGAGAATATGTATTCCTTGTTAATCATGGTAAAAATTAAACCGCAATTCCCCATTTCAGATCATCACGTCACTATAGATCGAATTATATAAAACTGACGTGTTAACTATAAAATCTTATTCTTAATTTCCTTTTTTTTCATATGACTTTGACATATTTCAGCAATATTTACCTCGGAACAGCACCTTTATGGCCAAAAGGAAAACGAGTGCACCATATGACCCTGCTACAAAACAGCAAAAGAAAAACAAAAGTTTGGAAGTCGGCATGCCTTCTGAGAAAATGATTGGTGTACCATATGCTGCTACACGTACGCCAGACATGAATATAATCGCTTTTAGTGACACTATATCGGGTATACCTTTTTACATCTTATTTTATTGAATAAATTTGCTATTTCAGACGTAAACATTTATGTTAATAAATATTCACCTACACATTCATTGAGGTGCGTTATGTATCCTACGTGATTACATGTGTTTCAATATTTCGGTCAGATGGAATAGTGGTCGATCAATACGTAATGCTTATTTGTATGCCAAAAAGCCTCGGACGTTGTAAGTTATATAATTGATATAGTTTCAAGTCAGATTTTACCTATTCATTTAAACTGAAATGATTTACACAAATGTTTGCGCATATATTACTGTTTTCTTTTCAAATTTGTTTCAAACAGACTTATTTTTTACAGACGTTGAACCAGAACAAGAGCCTAACTCAGACTCAGATATTCCACCAAGACACAAGAAACACAAACAGAAAAAGAAAAAGCACTCTAATGACGACAAAAAAGAAAAATAAACATTCACAGATAGTATTGAAGCTAAAGAGAAAGACCAGCCGGGAACTTCGTCCGCACGTACCAGTCTTTAATGCAGTATATCATATGTAAACGGCTTAAATTCTAGACTCCGATCTCAATCATTGCACATATGAGTAGTATTTTGTCAGTTTATGGGAGAGAACTTAAAATATATATTACAAACATCAGTATAACAGCTATTAACGCCAGTAATTTTACACTTATATCTAAAAATATTGTGCAAGGAACTTCTTTCAAATTGATGCAAATAATTATTATAGTTATTGAAGACGTACATGTAACTTCCTTGTAGAACTTTGCATGTATTATATATATTATATACAATTGTTTTCTTAATACACAAACATTGCCTTGTGTAATTGAACTTCTTCTACAACTGTATAATTGTGATTATCTTACATTGACTGTTTCTTACAAGACATATTTTTACTAATTTCTTACCATTCAATATTGTTTAAATTTATCAGTTTTTTATATTATCTGCGAGCTCACATTTGCATCGAAATAATAGAATTTTCAACAATAATATACTATTACGTCAAATGTAAAACTTGTGACTAGAATCAGCAATATAATTAAAAATCTTAGTAGAATTTGTAAAACATCCATTGAAAATGTCGTAGTTTGGTTTAACGGCACCGATACACAATATGTTAATATTCTAATTTCTATACCGTTAGTAATTCTTTTCAACTTGATAGCGTATAATTGCAAATTTATAGATATACAAACAGGAATTTATACTTGAACCTATTTATTTGACTATTATTCCAAAAGTATGTTATTTTCAGAGAGTTTGATGACCTTTTTTTCACATAATCGACGAGCGGGTAGCTTTAAATTTTGTAATTAGAAATTCGATGATTTATGTTCAATAGATGGAGTCAACTTTTTTCTATCAGAATTTGAATAATTGATGTTTGATAGATGAAGTCATATTTGTTCTTATGAGATGTTTCATTTAAAATGAAATCAAACCTTTTTAATGCATTCAATGGTTTTGATATACTAGTTTTAATGCCATTGAATGTTTGTACAAACTGTCCAGTCATACCGTCCTGTTTGAGAGCATTTATGTTTTTCATAAGTGATGGGATAATATTGCTAAGATATTGCGGTAGTATATAGACAAGCGTCTTTATCAAATATATCATCTGTACAACGGATTAAGCAAATATTATATATACATGTTCTCAAAATTGATAAAACGGGATAGAAGAAAACACAAATTGAATTTGTAACAACCAACACTGTCTCCCATCGAGAAAGACAGTTCTTGAAGAGGAAATGTAACAAAGTATCAAAAGTGTGGAATATGCAGGATGTTATGTATTATTTTAATGTTATGATTACTAGCCTATACCTTCTTCAAATTGTGTATTTAATTCACATATAAGTTGTGGAGTATATTCATGAATAATCATATATAAAGTAAACGCCTCTTCGTCTACATTTGTTCTTGTGCAAATATGTATTTTAATTTATAAACATAGTTGATAATTGAAGGGAGGTGACTTGAAAGTTAATCATATTCTCTGTATTAATGCAGGCGCACATTATGTTATGCATGTATTATTTTTGAAGCTTTCTAGGCGTTTCATACATGTATATTGTGATTTGATTAATTAATGAATGAATATTATTCTGTTTCCGATAATTCCTTTTTAAAAAATTTTGATGATTTTTTTAACGTATGATATTTTAAGTATAATGACAAACAACTTGCATTTCATTTCTTAAGGTTTCATAACATTATGCATATAGGAGGGGAGACAACTCAAAAGTAAAACATTAACCCTTCAAAATACGCTCAGTTGAATACTTTTTAAAATGTAGGCAAAACTACCTTTAGTATCTCTTTACCTAGGTCTAAATATTTGATTACATGTATTTAAAAAAATGTGTATAATATTTACTTCCTGTTTAATACTTTTTTGTGTAATTTCTCATATAAGCCTACATCAGCGCTTTTGTCAATTAAGTTATTCTATTACATGATAAAACTTGGCATCAAGTTAATATTCTCAAAAAGAAAGGTAAGATTTATGATCCATTTGATCTTATATATACAACTGTACGGCAGTTGATTATTATTATATCTAAATATATCGTAAAACAAACCAAGCAATATATGAAGTTAGATCACAAAATGTTTTCTATACGTTTTAATATACATTTATCTATTTTTATCACTAACATTTTTCATGATTTTAGCTTTCATTACTTTTATGTGTTATCCCTGGTATGATGTGCATATCATGGTTTATCCATTTCTGTATACATCTACTTATCTGTATATGTACGCATCATGTTTGTTTTAAACATGTTTGTTCATGTGTTATATACTGAAATTTTCTATCTATCCATCCATCCATCCATTCTACCATCAATCCATCCATCTATCGAAGCTACAAAAAAGTTTTAATTATGAAATGCTGTATCTAAAAACAAAACACTCTTTCTATGTGTTTAAGATATCAATGTTATTTATTATAATGAACTATTGTCAATACGATATTGTACTTATAGTCAATTATATCACACTAAGCTTGTTATGAACGGGTACGATTAAAGGGAAGTAATTCAAAAATTGAATTAAAATCCAAAGTAGGAAAGAAAAACTTAATTTATATATAAATGTTTTCACAGAATTATATATAAAACCTTAATTCAAGTATATTATAATCAAAAATGAATAGTTTTTGCATTTCGTAATCTTTGCATATTATTTTCTTCCAGTTTTGTGAATTTGCATTGCATTTTGATGACAAAATTTGTATTACTTTTTAAAACAGCCTTATTCTCATATGCTCAAGATTCTTATAAATACAGTGAAAGTTTGAAACCAAAGAAATAAGTAATATTGATTTCTCTTCTTGACATATATAAATTATAATATACCTTAATCATTTGACAGATTTTCAAATTCTAACTAGGAGAAAATAAAAGTTTTGCACTCTATTAAACAGGAATGAAACTCATACAGATCCGTATGATTTTATTCTTATTTGAGTAATATGCTTCATTTTGGGATAACATATTTGTGATAATGTCATAATTAAAAATTTGATTGCTACTTTGAACGGACATGTACATTGAAATTATTATTTCTAAAGACGCACGATTTTACCATTTATTTCCATTTTCCAAGTTTTAATATTTTTTGCCTGCCATCGAGTTTAATAGTTCTTGAAGAGGTCCAGTTGGAATCATATTATTAATGATTTATGAAAGGTATAGCTTTTTCTTACATGTTTTTTATCTGAACGATGACACATGAATATATAAATC
>JAUMHA010393463.1:0-11682 GCA_032359765.1 Saxidomus gigantea
TGAATAGGTCATGGAAGTGATATTTACATTATGTACATTTATCTTTAACATGTTTATGACTGTTTGAAAGAGGCAAACTAAAAGTTACTGAGATTTTTTTGGTCAGTCTGACAATAATATTTCTGGTGCAAGTTTCAAAGATTATAAAAAAGTAGTACTTGCAGGGAAGTAGCTTGAGACGCTCAGCTGCGGCTGTACAATATGACCTTTTACAGTCTAGGGCTGGGTATTTCCATTAAAAATTATATTGCAATAATATTGCCAACCCATAATTTACACAGGTTCAACTGCAAATTATAGTACAGGCATCTTTGATTTTCTAATGATTGCAGCGTTTGAGTCCCTCTACTGACTTTTTCTTTGTATGCAAGAAAGTGGGCAGTTTCTATCAGAGGATATGGATCTAGTGTACTTTTCATTCCTATTAATGATGTGTACTAGGTAAACTGCCCACCTCTAAAAAACTGAAATGATGTTGAAATGTGAAAAATTGCTAAACAAAAGATTCCAGACAATGTGATAAAAAAATTCTGTAAACACAAAAATGAACCTGTTTTGTGTCCAAAACCTATCTGTATATATTATGATTGTGGACTCACATGTTATTGTCATATTTTTTTTCTCAGTATTATGGGTCATGGTGATGATGTAGGTATCATACCCAGATTTTGTGAGGAGCTGTTTTCACGTGCCGAGGTTGCTCGAGACTTGGACCAGGTAAGTTCTTTTTGGGGCTTACTACACCTGTATTCTCTTCTACATATTTATTGATATAGATTTGATTTAGCTTGATTTCCAAACAAGTTTTATACTAATCTCTCTCGGCATGCTCGGAGAACAACTAACGATGGACTCATAACTTGCCACAGATCCAGCCAACAGATTCTATTACTGATGCCCATTTACAGCTAGATGGACTGAAACATAAAGATTTTTGTGACATTTATAAATGTCTTAACCATGCAGGATCAAACCTGGGTTGTTTTGGGTCACTAAGGGAATGCATTCTATACCACTGAAGTCCACACATTCACATTTAGGCAAACAATATAATACTATATAATCATGATAAAAGTCAAAGACTAGCAGACCTGTGTGAAACTTTGCTGGCATAGAGAAATATTTAATCAAAGTCCTTCATTTCAAAACCTAGTTGGAAAATTAACTGAAAGCCTTTTTTTACTTTGTCATGTTTGTAATATAATTCAAGGCCTCTGTCTAAGGTTTGTATTAAAAAAGTTACTTAAAATAATAATCATTGTTACAATGTAAACACTTTCTTGTATTGAAAGAATTTTCATGCTATTGTAAAACAAGGGATCAATTTTTGTGCAATTTTGCATAGTACTCTCCAGTTACAATGGGCAGTACTGGGTTAATTGTTTCCTGTTGTAATTCACATGGTTCAGGGTGATTTACTCTGATAACATGAATGGTGGTAATATTACAAATCAATTGTCTGCCTTAAGCTGTCAAATAAAGCATATGTAACATTTATATTTGATGACTTCTACATGTATATTATGTATATGTATGTATGTTGTGCTGATGCAACCCATAGTTTGGGGGACTCATAGCTTTGTTTGTAAATAAACTTTGAAACTTTGAAACATGTGCCATGGAATGACCCTCTTATTTATTTAACACTGATGTATTGTTCTAATTAAAGATCAACATTAGACCATGTATTTACAGAAATACATCTTTTGTGCAATCTGCGAAAATACTTCTGTTATTGTAAAGTTTATTCCGAAAGTGGATTATCGTCACTTTATGGAGTTAATCAAATTTCGGAATAAGCTGTTCACCATTTTGAGAACAGAAATTGTTACAAAAGATCACTATTGTCTAATTCTCACTTCTAGCATGACTAGATTTCCATAATTTCTAATCTGAGTCTGAGTTGTACATGTACCCAGTCCAAAAAAAGATGAAAACAACATTGTGTGCCCAATGAGATAATTAGTATTTTATTTAGGTCTAGACATAATCGGGTACCAGCATTGCAATGTTTCCTAAATATCTTAAAGAAACAAACTGTCACTCAAGGGCTTAAAGATACTTAAATGTTTAAATAACACTGTAGATTTAACCATGCAGACAACATGAACAGAGGATTATAGAAGATTACAGGGTGTTGAAATTGATTTACTAAAACTGTAAAAATTGACTGTCCTACTCCAGTCATGAGTTCATAATCCCAACAAACATTTGATATAAAGTGTATAGGTGCTTTGATGCCAGTTGTTCTTAAAGGAAATTGATTTAAAAAGCATGTTAACAAGCAATTACTATTTCAAGTAAAAAAAATGTAATAGTACTGATTGGTTAGCGCCAGAGGTACATGTACGCTACCACTGACGTGCTCAGATGAAAAATTTTGTCACCTTTCTAGAAACATATGAAGTAATTATACTTACCTTTAAAGGGATTTAAACTGCTCAGCTGCTTTTGTTTGGTAAAATTTAATACACTAAGAAAGAATTTTTTAAGATTAAAAACTAGAAGAAAATGGTTAATTGAAGAGTAGTTTTGTCTATATATTGTAATCTTTGTTGAATTAAGGCCTAGCATTGGTAACTGTATGAAAGTCAAAATCTTAAAAGTTACACAAAGTCATATGCAATCATGGTAATAGAAAACCTGCCTGCCATAAACAGACGGGGACATAGGACATGTAGGAAGGGTATATTTGAAAATGAAATTATGAAGATCAGAATCTCAGAACAATGAAAATGAAATGATAAGGTCATTATCTCTGAAAATAACGTGAATTTGTTTTGTAAGCTATGCACCTCAGTGACCTGGAAGACAGAACTGGCCTTCCATAAACCAACTTAATTGGCCTTCCATAACATGGTCTTGTGATTTGTTTGAAAGTAAGCATAGGGATAATCACGGAGGATGTCCTCATTAGGTCATTGAAACAGCTTAATGTTATTGTATAATCTTGAGAGAAGTGATTTAAACAGGCTAAAAACCTTGATAGGAATGACATCCATTGTTAAGCACTTTTAGTTATTGCAATTCTGATAGAGATTTAGTATTTAGCATAAAAAACAGTTTTGATATGTCATATAAGTTCACATAATTACATGTATTTGGTTAGTAATGATGCAACATCAAAGGATCACATCTCTCCGGCTCAGATGTCTATAGAATCTGGACATATGTGCAGAATAGTGGCCTGTATGAGAATGATGACAAAAGAAGAATCACTCTAGGGCAGTTAATCTAAGTTGTAAGAACTTGTTTTGCAACGGAGAATGAATAGATTAGTATAAATTACAAGAATCATTCGCAGTCAGAATGAGAGAGTCATCATGGTGACAGTGTAGAGAAGTTGTAAATTTCCAGAATGTGTGTGTGTGTGTTGATTGATATTGCCTCGATGTGGCGATGGTCACTCTGTGCTGACAAAATAGTTGTCATATTTGCACTTCATGCACTGTACTAAACACTTGATACTAAAATTATTATTGCTGTCATATCAAAGGAAGTTGTTTAATGAAATGGCTAACATACATTGTAGGTCTTCTAGCTAAGCATGGCTATGCTTGCACTATAGCCATACATAGTGCAAACTGAGTGGTGGGATTTTAGAGACATTAAAATATGTTGAAAGTGAGGTTTTAACAAAGTACTTGTCAAGAGGTCTTTATCTTTGCATTATGTAACAAGTGGTCTATTTGAAGTCGTTGTTTTGATACTTAATAGCTTAGGCAGGCTGTTAAATATGATAAAGTATGTATAATCCTTGATAGAAACATTTAAACCCCATTCTTGTATATTAAAAATCCATCAATATTTGTGCTGGTCTGATTTTAATAGAGTATTATTGACTACATTTTAGCGGCTCTAAATTCATAAATTATACCCGACCTTCTGAAAATGTACCGCCTATTGTTAAAATATTCTATTGTGGTGTGGCATGCGGTATTGAATTAACTGACAAAATCTTGAAAGTCTTAATTGGAAAATATGAACTATTGATTTTAAATACTTTGGTTTGATATACCAAGTATGATAGAAAATAAGGTAGAGTTTAAGGTGCTCAGACTTGAAAATTGTGAATGAGCAAGAAAATATAAATTGGCATTTTTCAGTCTTTTGTTATACTTCTGTCCAATTGATATTATTTCATACTGATATTTTGAAGTATTGTTTAATGAAGAAAGCTGTCAGAACTGATATTTTTATTGATTATTGATCATTGATTATTGGGATGAAGTATTACCTATATGTCAGTATTTAAAGTTTAAAAGCCACTCATGTCTGAAATAAGATAAACTATGTAATACCACAAGATAGTTTGCAATCAAGTCATCCAATCAAGGTCAGCTATCAGATGTAACAGCTTACTTGATTGGTTGTAAAAGTTATTGGGCTTACTCTGCTTAACCTGTATTTTCACAAATATTCACATAACAAACATGACAAATTAAAGGAAAGTATTGTCTGCAGAATCATGTTGCTAGACAGATTAAATATCATTAGACTGGTTATGAAACATCATATGAGGAACTGCCTCGATGAAATGTACACAGTTCTTGCAAATAATTGAAAAATGAGCCCATAGACATAATTTTGAAGCATAAGCCAATATAATTTTAACAAACCTGTTCAAAAGTTAGTACAAATGTACTCTTAGAAGTGAAAAGAAGAGGAGGCAGAGACAGATCGCAGCTATCCAGTCATCATCATCAATCATCATGTTAACAACTTGTATGTTTGTTTATTTTGCTGCAGGTGAAGTTACATGTAGAGATCAGCTTTTTCGAAATCTATAATGAAAAGATTCATGACCTTCTGGCCTCATCTACCAAAGAGAAAAAAGTCAAGAAAACCACAGTAAGTAGGATAACTGTTTAAAAACTTCTCTGCACACATATTCCATGTTGTTTGAGCATGAAGGACAGTTTAAGACTCCCTTATATAAAATGAACAACTGTCTGTAGTTCAGACTTTATACACTGTATTTATGAAAGTTTAAATGATATTTTTAAGTGATATTTGTACAGAGTTGCTGCAGATGAAAGTAGTACCTTCAAAGAGATACATGAACCTCCAAGATCAAATTTACACTATTTTGCCTTGAATACAATTTCTGTTGAACATATTCCAAAATTTGGGTGATTTTTTTTTTTCAGCTCAGAGTACGCGAGCACCCAACCCTTGGACCATATGTTGAAGGTCTGTCAACATTCGTTGTGAATTCCTTTGAAGATGTGAAGGGATGGATCACCCTTGGCAACAAGAATCGTGCCACTGCGGCGACCGGGATGAATGACAAAAGTAGTAGATCGCATTCTGTGTTCACACTAGTTCTTACACAGACCAAGGTAAAGTTGCCACGGAATACTAACTGTTGCACAATCTTGTTACCATAGTTCTATGACATAAAATCAGAGCTCAACTTACTTAATCTTTATGTACTAGATGTTTCTCAGATCATAGCCCAACTTATTTCATAAATACAGATGTTTCTCAAGGATTATTAGAGACAATGAATTCAGAGAATTAACTGTTTATTCACAGATTTTGACAGATACTTTTTATTCTGTCAATTCATGGTACAAACAATAAAAATTCTTAAATGTTTAGTTGGTGAATTCTTGAAATGGCGATTTAAGTATAGACATCACTTAACTTTAATCAATGTTTACAAGGCCTTTGTGACCAGTGTTGATCTAGATCAGCCTACAAGTCTGTCACAGTCTTATCTGAGTCCATTACAGACAACCAGATAACGAATTATATACATGTAATTTAGTTGTTTCCCACTCCTAAATAGTGTCTTTTTTCTTGTTTTATATATATTTTAACCTAAGTACAAATTGTTGGTTTTGGGGTTGTGGGGCTTCTTAGTATAGATGACATGAAAATTGCCAAATGATTAGTACAGCAAACAAGAACTGGTGTCTCTTATAGTGAAAAAAAAATGCCCATTTAAGATTCTTGATTCTTCTTGTATAATGTACATGTACAACTACAAGAAGCAGGTTTTACTGAAGTGTTTAATTTATTTTACAGACAGATATCCTGGAAGGCCAGGAACATGATCATTCTATAACCAGTAAGATCAACCTGGTGGACCTGGCTGGCAGTGAGAGGCAGTCCCAGGCGCAAACCTCAGGAGAAAGGCTTAGGGTATTTCCACTTGGAATTTTAAGATTTTCAGGATGTCCCTTCCATCCAAACTTATTGTGGCTAAAGTAGTCGTTTGAGAGAAAATGTTTGCTGGTATTGTTAAAAGCTATTTATACTCATTTATTTATTCTTGATCATGTTGATTGCGAAACAAGTTCTTTCAACTTGCATAAGTTGCTCCTGAGACTCACTGCTGATGGAATCAACTTTGAAGAGAGACAGAGGTATTGTAAAATAATTTGTGTCTTGCCCAAGGACACTACTGCCATAGCTCAGGGGCGGATCAAACCCATGACCCTTTAACCGTTGTGCCATGGCTATCTGATAATAGCTGTTAAAAGCTATGTTGCTTATTTCAAATTTCTTTTCTGCAGTCTTTAATGCATTTTGGGCTACTGGGGATAGTTATGTTATAAATGGATGCACCACACAGTTATTTAGTTCATTTTGTCATCTGGCTCTGCATCTAATTACTAATAGACAAATAATTTTAGACAAGACATGAAATAAGTCTCCCTGATTTTTTTTGATATCAGTAATCCAATAAAATTAGCTACTTCTTCATTTAGAAAAAGAAAAAAACAACCAAATTCTTTCCCTTCTTAACAGTAACTGTTACAGGGTACAAATGCATGTTTTTGTTAACATTTTTCAGGAAGGTGCAAATATCAACAAGTCATTACTGACCTTGGGAAAGGTTATTTCTCAGTTAGCAGAACAGTCTAGTCAGTCCAACAAGAGGAAGAAGATTTTCATACCTTACAGGGACTCTGTACTGACATGGTATGTAATATTATGAAAGCAAATACAAATGCAGCATAAAAAATCTGTCTGTTGTTGAAGGTAACTTGGACCAAGAACTGTAGGCCCCCTTTAGGATTTTGACATTCTGTAGCAAGTTTTGACCAAATCAGTAGTTTTCGGCACATTATTTTCATATCTTCGCTGAATTGGGTGTAATATCTGTCCCTAATTTAAAAGTTTTTTCCACCACCCTGATTTGGTAATAATGGTAAAATGCAAGTTAGGCCATATATTCACAAATACATGTGGTTCTTTCTCCTAACTTTTAGAACATGAAAAAGTTTTGGAAGTGAAATGAATTTGTCAGAAATGCTTTTATTAATTTAGTTTTACTTTTATATATATAAAGCGCCAAAAATAGTTTTGTAAGCATAAGGAATATTTACTGTAACAGTAAATGAAAACCTTTTTCTAACAAAACATTAAAGATGCATCATTTTCTTGTTGTTTGGCCTGGTTCTGCTGACCTCAATAATGGACTGTCCCACTTATTAGTCTATCTGTTTGGACCATTCTATTTTATTTTTATAGGAGTGATCAGTTGAAATGTAAAAATTAAATAGAAAACAGTTTATACTATGATAAAACTATAGTTTTGCAAGTTAACTTTTGTGTACACTGGCCTAAGAATAATAAATTTTAATGATAGTCTTGAAAGTTGTATGTGAACTGCATGCATTGAAAGTGTTTCCATCATTTTAGGCTACTTAAGGAGAGTTTAGGAGGGAATTCAAAGACGGCTATGATAGCTACCATCTCACCAGCCAATCACCATGTGGATGAAACATTAAGTACACTCCGATACGCACAGACGGCAAGGTCTATTGTTAACATTGCAAGAGTAAATGAAGACACCAAGGCTAAACTTATACGAGGTAAGGTCTGCGTTATTGTCAGACTTTATTGAGTAAACTTTCCCAGTGACCAATTTCAGGTAATAGTGCAACAAATAAGTCTGATAAAACATTGGTACACTTAAAACGCTGACATGACTCTAACCTGTGTTATCATGATAAAAAAATTGACAACAAAAAAGTTAATAGGGGTATGTTGAGCCAGGCACTACGAAAGAACCCAAATTACCGTTGGCTTTTCACAATCAAATCTGGCCCTTTAAATTATGAAAATTTGCTACGAAATAGTAGTGTTTGGCTGAAAAATGCAAGAAAATGTACCCTTTACTTCAAGACTGATAACGAAAATTTTGCTAGCACCACTTTAGATCATATTTGGAAAATTGCCCCATCTGTTTCTAATCTGGTATACACGAATTGACAGTATTGTATTCAACTTTTCAAATTTGTGTCCACTTCAGAATTGAGGGCAGAAATTGAGAGGCTGAGAGCCTCGGGTCTGTCAGGTAATGAAGACGTCACAGCAGCCTGTATGGTGGAGATTTCTACGCTGAAAGACAAGTTGAAACGGAAAGAACAAGAGATGGAAGAAATTACCAAATCCTGGCAGGAACGACTGCGCTTGTCTGAGGAAAGGAAACAAGAAGAGGCTAAACAGTTAGAGGTACAGTGCAACCTCTCAGGAGTGAATACCCTTGGGAACACTTAAATGTGTCTGTTGTAGAGAGGACTGGTGTTTGATTGTTTATATGACTGATGCAACTGGAAAGAAAATGTCTTTTTAGAGAGAATGTTGCTATAGGGAAGTGTTGTTTGGGGACTGTATACTGATTTCATGTTAATCCATACTCTGTTAAACTTCTTAAATGGACTTGTCCATCTTTCAGTTTGGACTGTACTATTGATTGTTCAAAGTAGTGCTCTAAGTCTGATTTCACAAGATAAGTGATTATAAACCTGCCTCCAGTATGCTTTGAATTTAAGTTTCAGGATTTTTGTCAAGAATACCGGTAAATGGCTCTGTCTGTTAAAGTGACTAAAATATGGCTGGAATGTGCGTTAAAGTTCTACATCAAGAATTACTTAGGGTTGATTATAACACAATTTTCCTGTTTACAGAAAGCAGGTGTTACACTGAAAGTTGACAACAAGCTACCAAATCTTGTCAACCTGAATGAAGATCCCCAGCTGTCAGAAATGTTATTGTATAATATAAAGGAAGGGATGTCGAAGGTTGGCAGGATGGGACCCAACTCCAAACATGATATACAGCTGAGTGGAGCGCTTATAGCAGACAATCATTGGTAAGTAACATACAGTTCAACGTATGTTAATGGTCACTTATCTGCAGTAAAACCTGTCTTAAAGTGGCATGTTACGCTAGCCCCATAAGTCATTACCAGAGAATCCTTTTCCAAGTTTTAGTGGCCCTGTTACCTAGGAACCTTGTCATCGGACACTGCTTTGAATGTAGGTTTTTGATTAGTTGATATTCAATGGTTGTTTCCCATATACGCTGAAGCTTTTCTGGCTGGCAATTTTTTTTAACTTCAGAAATAAAATTTGAGTAAACAGTTAATTTCGCTTTGATTATAAAAAATGCGATACTGAAAATCTACAACCAGTAATTAGTCCCACATTGGCAAAACATGTACATTAATTGGCATAAAAATAAAAAAGTTCACAGTTTTTTTGTGTCATATTTTTCAGTGTGATCAGCAATATGGAGACTGTTGTTACAATTACACCTATAGGAGATGCTCCAACATACGTGAATGGAAATCTGATATCTGAGCCAAGCACACTTCATCATGTAAGTCTACTTCTTACAGTGCTCTTTGGGGGTTTTTTCTGACCGAAATCTGTTTCTGTCAAGATTTTCTTAGATAAATTTGTCAGTTTTCAAAATGTTACTTTCCTGCGGTATTTATGCATGTATTTTTTCACTGTGTTGTTTTGCTTTCCATGTACCAGGTACATTGCTTGGTTAGATATTGATATATGTCATTGTAATCCAAGTGTTTTATGCATTTAATGTAAGTGTTGTAAATGCATGTAAATTTGGGAACATAAAGAAAAATTTGGTGACTATATTAAAATGCAGCTTCGTAGGAATCAGAATAAGTGGATTGGATTTCTTTCATAGAAGATGCGAATAATTGACATTTTATCTTAAAATATGTCCTTGGTAAGCCAGGCTATTCATTATGCATACACATCATTGAAATAGAGAGAAGCAGAAGAAATTAGCCATGGGTTCCGATGATGCGAAAGTTAGTGTGCCTCATGAAAATTCATGTTTTCAAAATGACTTCTCTGTGTTATAGGGAGATAGAGTAATTCTAGGCGGAGACCATTACTTCAGGTTTAATCATCCAATAGAAGTTCAACAGAACAAGAAAAGTAAATCCTCTACGCAGACCCAGGAGATCAAAGACTTTGAATATGCTCATGCTGAGTTAATGAGGGTCCAGGAAGCAAGGTGTGTATTACATGTAGGGTTCATCTCTAAACAGCACACCATCCAGCTGACCCACATTTTAAACATTCTTAATTATGAAAAATTTTGCTTAAATTCTTAAGAAATTTGCATCATTTGTATGTTATGACTATGATACATGCAAAAAATACAATTTTAATTGTAAAATTGCTGAGACTGTGCAAAAACTGCCCTTAAGTAGGTCCAATTTTTTCACTGGAGTAGCAGATGGGTCTTAATCAGTTGTAAGAAATCGTCATGTGCTCTAAATGTGACAACAGTTGTTCACCCTTGCAATTATTGAAACCCACTTCTGTCGGTGCAGGGGTTAAGACTTGGAAATCTGTGAAAGTATAAAATTGATTAAGGTTCATGGGTCCGAGTCCTGCCAATAATCTGAATCTTTGCCAGTTTCTTATAGAGGATGGGAGTTGGGGCACTGTTCCTTCTCAGAAGTGTCAGTTACATAAACTGTCTGCCTACTGATAACTGAATATGCTGAAAACTGGCGTTAAACACCAAGAATATGAGCATGTAATTATTGATATTAACAGGTTACAAGAAGCAAGACAGATGGCCCAGGAGGAGATGTTAGAAGAAGTAGAGAAGGCAAAGAAAGATGCTGAATTAAAACTAGCAGATCTTGAGAAATTTATGGTAAGGTAAAACGTTTTATGTTCAGAGAATAACTTAAAGTGGAATTATGCACATTTTTTTCTATAATAATAGCTTTTAACCCAATACACCAAACTCTTCCTGCTACCAGTACGAAATAATAACTTTCCAAATATTACTTTTTCTATTTTGACTGGGAGAGTCAATTTAGAAGAAAAAAAACTGCATGCAGAAGTTGCTTCCCTTCCACTGCCAAAATCTCTACCAGCAACAAGTCACCAAAAATACACTATGTGCAGTAAGATGCGCATAATGTCACTTTAACAAACTTTGCATGGGAATTTGTTGAGACTTTGTATAGTGATAAAGGAAATTGAGTAGAGTGCAGTGTCTGAGAACCTTAATTTACTTTTAGTTGTTCCCTTTGATAAATTACCTTGTATAGAAAATAACTCAAAAACTATTTATGGAATTAAGTTGATACTTAGCATACATGTAGCAAGACTATAGAAGGTTGGATCAGTAGCTCTAACTTGCTTCTTTATTTGAAGCTCACAAAATATTTAAAGAGACACTCCCTTAAATTGGTGTTGGATTAAATAACTGCAAAAGCATAAAATAAATTCTAGAATATTTGCAAGTATGATGGAAAAATAGAACCTTAATGCTAAATGTTAGGAGTGTTTCTTTACCACGACTACATTTACTCAGACTCTGGCTTTACTCAGACTCTGGCTTTACTCAGACTACATTTACTCAGACTCGGGCTTTACTCAGACT
>JAUMHA010393507.1:0-11681 GCA_032359765.1 Saxidomus gigantea
CCCGCCTATATTTTAGGTAACACTTTGCGCTCTCATTTTTATTTGACTGTGTTCAACACTTGTGAGGGTTTGTTTGTTACAATATTTGCAGAGATTCATACAAACAGGTATACATTATGAAATAATTGAAATTTGTACAAATACAAACGAGGTGTTGTTTGTACTTTTTAACAAAGCAAAACAACTTTAAGGTACACAAATAGGTACTTACATAGATCTACCCATTTAATTGTTGATAGAGCGGAGAGTCACAAAATCTTTTCTTAATATCTAATATGTAACTGTGCAAATAGTACTTCTATGGAGGGAAAACAGTTATGGAAGGGAAAAACAATTTCGTCAAATTTGCTGAAAAGAACTTCAGGATGTACTTGTATGGAATGTGCTTCAGATTTTTAAAGTTGAGCATTTAGCTATCAATATTTAATGACAATTTGTAAATGATTAGGTTACAGAGAGAAACAATATGTAATAATATTAAACATACATAGTTGTCCACAGAAGACATTACATTAATCTTATTGTAGTTTCATGTCGCGTAAATATGACCCATTAGGCATAACTCATTGGATCCTTTTTTAAGCATTCATTGCTTAAAAGGCATATCCCAAATATGGGATCAATCTAAATATTTAAACCCCAAAACATTTTTATTCAAATAACTGAAACCTGAAAGTTTCAACTATAACTTCCAGCAAACATCGGTAAATTAGCATTATCACATACGTTATGTTGTTCTGTAAAACCTTTTTTTAAAGACTTGTTTCATATATTTTGGTTGGGTTGCGATTTATTATAAAAACGTCACTATATTAGCTCACCGAACGTAAACGAGACATTTCTAGATATGTTCTTCGTGAAAACTTATTTATTTATTATTTTACATATATTTAGCCTATTTTTAACCTTTTTGAGATAAATATCTGTTCGTTATAGGGAATGCCTCTTTATTGTTCTAAATAATATGGTCATCACTTTGAAGCATAATATCACTTTAAAATTGTCTCAAGGTTGCAATATGGAAAATCTGTAACATTTGTGAATTAAACGAATATGTGTTTATAATTTTACATTGCTTAAACGATTTGTTAAATGCATTTCCTAAAATAGTAGAGTACATTAACTGTATCGAAAAATGTTTTACAACATTTATCATGGTCACCTTGAATTTCTATATGTAAAGTAATTACATATCAAGTTGAACACTTTCAAAAGATTTAAAATAAAATGAAAATGCACACTTCGTAAATAACTATTTATCATTTCGCGTAAATCTTCAGTTTAATTTGTGAACTCATAAAATTATCATTTATCTATTCAATTTCTTATTCCATTTAACAATATTTGGAAACATCTAGCATCTAACAGCTAAATATGACAATACCATAGTAATCTGATTTTGAATGTTCAACAACTGTGACATTTAAATAAAGAAAGATAAAAAAACATATCTAATCGCACGTGGCTAAATATACACGGAAGATTTTATTCTGAAATGCAAGTTGATTTACGTTCAAAGCACAGATAGTCGAGTTTTAGACAGAAAAAAATAATTGAAACTCTTTTTTTCACATTATCATACTCGGGTTTTAGACAGAAAAAAATAATTGAAACTCTTTTTTTCACATTATCGTTTTTAAAAACGAGAATTTGAAAAAAGAGTTTCAACAATTTTTTTCTAAGTAATATTTCTGTTCAGTTCATAAGCGAACGTATAACAATTACACAATTTACCTTAAAAGAGGTGTGAGAGTGGGGTTAATTGAGACAGGCGCATCTCATTGGTAGATAACTTAAAGGCAGCGTATTTTTTACAGTTTGCCCTAAAATATATAACCTACTACGAAACATTGCGGTATACTTTTTTAAAAATTGGAGGTTTGTTCATACTATCCCATTCACTACTCAATAAAAATAATCCTCTTAAATTTTCAACTAAACATTTTGAATTTCCTACTTGATATCTTATAAGACGTCAATATTTACCTTCTCTTTTTTTAGGGAAAATCACTCTTACTGTCTTATTATAATGCGTCAAGATTCATCTGACCTGGTTCAGGGGACATCACTTTTACTAACTTATTTTTGAAGACGTCAATATTTTCCTCCTCTGTTTCAATGTGACATCACTCTTACTGACTTACCACACCACGTCAAGATTTACCGCTCCTGGTTCAGGGGACATCATTCTTACAGACTAATCATAAGGAGTCAAGACTTGCCTCCATTGTTTCAGGGGACATCACTTTTACTGACTTATTTTAAGACGCCAATATGTATCTCCCCTGGTTCAGGGGACATCGCTCCAATAATAACTTTTAAAATCGTCAAGATTTACCTCCTGTGTTTCAATGTGACATCACTCTTACTGACTAATTTTACAACGTCAATAGTTACCTCCTCTGTTTCAGGGAAAATCACTCTTACAGACTAATCGTAATACGTCAATATTCATCTCCCCTTGTTCAGGAGACATCCCTTTTACTAACTTATTTTTTGAAGACGTTAAGATTGACCTCCTCTGTTTCATGCGACATCACTCTTACTGACTACCTTTACAACGTCAATATCTACCTCACCTGGTTCAGGGGACGTCACTCTTGTATACTTATTATTAGACGTCAAGATTTACATCCCCTGTTTCATGAGACATCACTCTTACTGACTAACCGTAAAACGTCAAGATTTACTTTCCCTGGTTCAAGAGACATCACTCTTACTACATAATTATAAGACTTAAACATTTACCTCCACTGTTTAATGTCATATAATTTTCAACTTAATATCTTGACACTTTTCAGCTTAATATTTTGAATTTAAAACTAACACACTGAATTTACAACTTAATAATTATTATCTTGAATTTTTTGGTTTAAAATATCCTGAATTTTCAATTGAGTATGTTAATTTTTCAATTTTGTTATGTTGAAAAGTTCAATTAAAAAAAAAGTGACACTTAAAGTGTAATTAAGCTAAAATAGTTTTCGATTTCTATGAAGTTGACTGGTTTTTTGTTTTCTATGAAGTTGACTGGTTTTTGTTTCTGTGAATTTGACGCATCGGTGACTAAAGACGTCTTAAATTGCTTTCAACGTTGTAGATCTGAGCTTTCTTGTTGTCACCTTGTCTGCAACATGGATGAAAATGTACGTGCGATTTCGAATTATTACACTAGCAATAGTGAATAGCGTTTTCTTTTTAACACAATTTTCAATGATAATTTATGCAAAGGTGATAATTAAAATAGACAAGAAAAAAAACCAAGGATGTATCATTTATGTAATTAAGATCAAGATTTTGACACTATTGTTTTTCAGTTGGAAGATCGAGGAATTCAACAAGATAGTAATTATCGTGAATTTATGGGATGGATAACCGATGGTGGATTACGATATGCCTACGCTATGAACCATGATAAACCCGACAAAGTACATCGACAGCAAGTTAGCGGAAAAGACAAGCGCAAAATAATAATTGTGGGAGCTGGAATGGCGGGTCTTGCATCAGCCTATGAACTGGCTCAAACGGGTCACGAGGTAAAAGTACAATCATATATAAGGAGTTATCTTTTTACAAACGACTAAATTATATATATGTAAGTCGTGTGCTGTACGTGTATTTTTTAGAAAGCGTTTTCGATTCACGTAAAGTTTTAAGGTATCTGCAGACCTTAGGACCAGAATTCAAAAAGTAGACGGAAAAATATGCGTTTTGGCCAATCTATAGTTCCATGTCTATGTTTTCGAAAAATGGAATTCTTTTTCACCCATTTTGCTGAAATAAAGAGTCAAAGAGTTTTATTTATTGATATTATAATCATCCGGTGTCCCTCTTTTATAGAATCACATAAAAGCGGCATTAGTTCACGTTGGATTTTTTGTTTCAAAACTTCGAATCGTACCAGAAAATGCATATAAACGCGACGTTTTAATGTTTTAAAACCATGATGTCATTCTGTTCATGGCGAAATACGGAAAATGTTACATGATTCGGAAATTCCGTTCACAGTTTGGTGAAAAAATTGTATAATCTAAAAGATAAACGTTTGAGTTAAAGTTAGCATTAATTATAATGTCCACGAAGTTTAAATTATTTTAAAATGTTGATATAGATTATTTATGATATAGATTTCATCTAGCTGTCATGAAAAACAGACGCAATTTCGTCAAGAGCAGAAACAGACATGTTTTTGAGGTGCCTGTCTACAGAAGAGCATTGATCTATGTTTTTATAATGATAACACCCATACAATTCTGTCACAAAATGGCTTATATTTCACAACTGTTGAGCGATGAAAAATTGTGAGACGAATTTCAGGAAGCCTTTTACTGTTTTCAAGTCTGTGACAGCGAAGTGTATCGACATATTCTACCTTGGAGAGAGAAAGAATGGATAAGTCGTTGATAACTCGGCAGTGATCACATTTTTGACAAATATACAACAATGTGCTGATATGTCACTGTTATACTGTTACACATGTTACAAAGATGTTTCAAAGATGTAACCTAAATGTTATCTAGATGTTACAATGTTACATATGAAAAAAGCGATTCTAAGCCATTGGATTGTCATTATTCTTTTGTCCCTCATGGAGAGCACATTACTGTTTCAACATCCTTGTAATAGTTTTATTTCAGGCCCTAGTGGGTCGGGTAAAACCTAATTTGTCAAGCGACTACTGGACTATAAGGACTATCTATTTGATACTATTCCTGAGCAAGTGTACGCTCTTTTCCAAGAAAGTAAACCTACGATAAAATTTATAGAAGGCATTCCTGATGACGAAGAAGACCTGGTGAGTGATGTTTCCGTGTCTCATTTGATTGTCTTTGAAGATATGTTAGGCGATAAGGATGAAGAAAAAATCAAGCTGTGGTTTACACGAAAAGGACATAATCGGAATGCGAGTGTGATCTATATCACACAAAACATGTTTCAACAATCGAAAGCCAGCCGTGAATGTCCATTATATGATTGTGTTTCAAAGGTCAGATCAAAACGTTAGAGCGTCAGATTCAGTTACCCCATTTACTGGCGGCCTACCAAAATGCCATCTCGAGACCTCATGGGTATTTACTGATTGATTTTTATCCTAAAACACCAGAGCCGTATCGGCTACGCATCGACCTGTTACCTCATTGGAGGACAGGGGAGGAGCATGGTCCTGTGGTGTACACAGGATAAAAATGGATAGACTGACTTTCAATTGGTCATTAATGTCTGATTCACCATGGTGTACACACCGAGAGCCGTGATTGAAAAACTGGAAGCTCTCAGTCTTCAGCAAGATCCTGCAGCCAGACAATAGTTACTGCAAGCTGGCTTAGAAGAAATGATCCGATGGTTTACCCTCGCAGCCAGAGTGATTATGCAAAAGAAAATTCACTTGCCAAAACAAACGTTGAATTTCATGGAAAAACATCGGGAAGCTATCACACAGTTAGCTGATAATCAGGTGGATGCCAACAGAAAACGCCAACTCATTGAAATCGGGTGGTAGTGGATTTCTAGATGGGGTGGTGATTCCTAGTTTAAGAAAAAAGCAAAGAAAAGAGCCTCTCCGAACAAAAGACCCGCTCCGAAAAAAGAGCCCCGGAAAAACAGAAAAATCCGAAAAAGATAGATGATCGATTTGTGACCCGACAACAGAATAAAAAGGTACAGAGACTCTTGCCGAACCCTTCATCATCTTTAACGATGTGAACCACACGAAAACACACTTGGGAACACCCATTAGAACCCCGTTTAGAAGTCCTGTTAGAAGAGTGTCTTTCAGTCCTGTGAGAACAAGCACACCTAGGACCTAGATCCAACAGGTCCAGCAGCCGATTTAGCAGATCCAACAGTAGATCCAACAAAAGATCCAGCAGCAGTCGTCTTTCTCGTCTTGACGCTTGGTCCTCATGGGGATCTTCCTTGGCAGACCTCCATACGCCTTCACTACCAGGAACACCTCGGATGTCTAGGATCGTTAATTAAAAAAACGGTGCCATGGTATTGGCTCTCGGACAAGGCCCCACTCTCTTACGAAAGACGGTTCTGAAGGAAGCACCGAAGGAGCTGATCCATTGCGTCTAAGAATGCAGTCATAATGTCTTAAAAGGCAATGTTTCCCTGTCAGAGGCTCAGAAACGTCAGGTGCATCCCAAGCATCAACAACTACGTCTTTTAGCGGACAAAAAAGTATCATTCAAAAGAAAAAGAAGGCGTTGAATCAACAATTAGGAGGATTTCTACCCTAACTACGCATTTTAGCTCATGCTTTGGCACCTGTCGTAGGCAGGGTATTACCGGGACTCGTACCTACGTAAAATATAAAGATGATGGCCATTGTCTCCTACAAAATGTTAGAAGAGATACAGAAGAGGAAAGCAGAGCAATCACGACCGCAACTCCCACCAAGCCCTCAGGTCGTGCACAACGTGGATTTACAGAAAGAGATGCAGTCTGCACTACAGCGGGACGACCTGTCGGAGTCAGAGAGAGCTCAGTTGTATATGGAAATATTACATAAATTTCAGAGGGCGCATAAGAAAGCCGTACAGCCGCAGAGTTCGCCTTTCACATTAGCAGCAGCAGCAGCAGCACCACCACCACCACCACCACCACCACCACCAACTACCGAATACGAAGACCCCACCACGATTCATAATCGTATCATGGATAGCGTTCCCTTCACGATGCTACGGAAAGTCAAATTACTTGTACACAAGAGTCATCCTCACTGTGCTACGTCATCGCAAAGATTCGAAACCCCAAGGATGGAACAGTTTGCTCAGGGACTCAAAGATAGCAATGTTCCCCAGGAAGTCGTGGGTAACAAGCTGCGATGGGGTTGGATGCAGAGATCGGACCCTGCGGATAAGGAGAGTTGGGAGGCGGAGGCAAATGAGCCCGCCTTCTCACTGATGACATCGCCTCCAACCGTCAAGAGACGGTATAAAACCAGGAACTCCACACATTAAACCTCACTGTGGGAAGCTTGGAGATAGAAATGAAGCAGGAGGATTAACTTTGCCGCTTTTACTAAGATGTTCACCACCCGGCTGCCTTTTTGGGGGTGGGTGCCTTGTACAAAGCAGCTTGAAAACACGACAAGTCCATCACCATTAAAAAGGTCCACTCCTAGGTACAGGGACAGAAAACCTACACGTTGCACAAACCGATTTGCCGTAAATTTGCAAGAAGAAAAACAGTGGTGGGAGGAATCGATCACCAGTGGCAAGCGGATTTAGCCGATTTACCGTCACTCCAGAAAGACATTCATCAATATCGGTATTTACACTGTGTCATTGATACGTTTTCAAAGTACGCCTGAGTGGTTCCTCTCTACAACAAATCAGGACAGAGTTTACTTCAAGCTTTCAAGTTCGTCCTGAAAGAGCGAATACCACAGGCGCTGCAAACGGACAAAGGATCTGAATTCAAAAACAAAGAGTTTCAATCCTTTTTTAAAACAAAGGACATTCACTCCTTCATCACTGAGAATTCAGAGACGCAAGACAGTATAGTGTAACGATTTCACGCACCTTGAAAACACGGATGTGGAAATATTTCACGCAAAAGAAGACCCGAAGGTACATTGAAGTCTTGCAAGCTTTGGTGCATGCTTACAATTACAGTTTTCACCGAAGCATTCAGACCACCCCCACTTGGATCACGACACAACAAGAACCGGAGAATACCCAACACCTGTATGGATCGAAGACACCCACTCTCGGTCCACGTGGGATATTCTGTGCGTATCAACAAGACCAAAAGAACATTTGACAAATCTGCCAAACTGGACCACCGAGTTCTTTAAAATCATTCACATTCACCACAGCGGCTTGCGACCCACAGTACAGCTCGAAGATCTTGCCGGCTCTATCTACCTGCCCGAAATTCAGCCGATCAAAGACTCGAACATCTATGAAATTGAATCAGTTCTTGGACGACGCTCCAGGAAAGTAGGCAGAAAAACCATCAAGGAAATCAAAGTGCATTGGGGAGGCTATCCGAAGAAATTTGAGAGCTGTATTCCAGAATCCACTCTGGTATAAAACATATCTCAGGCATCGGATACGCTCAGTTTGGAAGTGCGAAAGGAGAATACAGGCGCCACTGCCACCAACAACACCAATACGAGAGCGGCGAAAAACAGAATCACTTTCCATTCACAAATAATTGTCATTTATGCCATCATCAGTATTGCCATTTTTCATCTGAGTTTTCATTCGCCGGACAAAGAATTGTGGCTCGTGTTATTTAGCAGCTCTCTTGGTTACATTCTACCGACGCCAGGCTTGAAATTTGTGAAACCCTCCAAGACGTTGGGATCATAAACTCGTTTCTCATCACCTTGCTCAGTGATAGTTACATGACTTTGTTCCTTGCAATACGCAAAGTAAGTTTAGTACCAAACTGATGAAACCTATGGAGTTCAATAAAGAGGAGTGGGAAATGGCTCTCGTCGAACTCATCATTCCCTCTCAAATTGTGAATTTCACCGAACAGGAAGCGCATTTTGATATCCTCACGACGGATACAAGTTTAAGCAGAGAGTTTTACAAAAGTGATCAACATATGCCAAAAATAATCGACTCAGTACAATGTCTATTGTATTGATCTGCTTCAAAGCCGGAGTGTATGCGACACCCGCTCACGTGATGGTTGAAATCGACCAAGCCATTCAACAGACGCTGGGAAAAGTGTTTTACCAAAAAGGAATATTGTTTCATCTCGCATATTCATCGGATATCTTCGCGCAACATCCTGAACCTTTTTCCGTACAGGGTGGATCTCAATGTCGGATGCAATTATTTATTAATTTATTCGGATCTGGCCGAATATACCCTCGTGGGAGACATTGAAGCCCCACTGTTAAGAATCGTGCCGTTTACAGGAAGAAAAGGAGAAGGTCGTGTCATCCAACATCATCACGAATGTGTCAATCTGCATTACGTCCCTATTGCCAAGTCCAAATTTGATAAAATTGGAATCAATATAAGAAGCGATTTGGGACAACTGGTTCAGGTCGTCAGTGGCAAGTCGATTGTCAAGTTACACTACATGCAAGAAAGCCAGGGGACATAGCATTATCCTATTTCAGCGCTGAACAATACGGCTCCGATGGAATTCATCATTCCGACACAAACTGAAAAGTGGACAGATCTCAATCAGACCTACTTGTATTTGAAGGTTAAGATCGTCAAAGGCGATAGAAAGATGTAGGGGGTTTACTATATAATGTGCCCTATGTGAAAACAATATCCTTGAAGCCGATGGAAATTTGGGGCAAGAATACGACAGGACACATTCAAGACAATGCTACTAACGGTGGTAATGCTGGATTTATCGCACGACGATTGAGCATTCATCAAAGCCAAAATCAGGAACTGACTGGACGATTACATCTAGACATGTTCTAACAAGACAAATACCTACCAAACGGTATAGACATGTTACTCCGGCGCAAAAAAGACCAGCCCAGAGTTCTGCACGATCGCTCAAGGAGCTGTCAAAATCCAATTTCTGCATGCTGGATTCAACGTTAGCACTGTCGACCTACTCCCTGCTGTGGCCAACAATTTGAATACGGCGACAAAGCATGAGAAGCACCATCCAACGAGCAGAGGTCAAAACCTTCACCATCTCTGGAGGTCAGAGATCCAAAATAGGATAGCTGACAAAACGCTTATTTATCGGCTTGGTCAGAAACACCTTTATGAATGGAACCTTCGCCAGCAACCCTCTTAATTTTCAACCTTTTGGACTGTCGGAAATAGAGGTCAGCGTCGATGGTAAAACCAACCAAGTTTTCTATTCAAACTTTGCAGAAGGTGCTGCGTGACACTGCATCAATCCCCCTTGGGGCTCTTAGTGTCAATCGAACTATGGGCATCCCGCCGGCTAACGGCTAAACACTGTGGGGATTTGATCTCACGGCAGACCAAGGGAGTGAAAAAGGACAGCTCTATCCTATAAAAACGGGAAACCTACGCATAGAGCTTCAGTTTTCTGTAGCGCTCGTCAACCCCATCAGCGTGCTCGTGTATGTTGAATTAGACAATCAGATTGAAATTAACGGTATCAGGAAAGTAATCACGGACTATTTATCATCATGGAAGAGGACTATGAGAAAAGGCTAGAGAAAGCCTTTATGGAGGTTGTGTCTACATCCCTCCCGCGAAAAAAGACGAAGCATGAACAGGACTATTTGGACAACAATTTGGACAAATTCAAAGGGATCTAGACAACCGTGGAAGACACCTTGTAGCCATTGATAAAGAGCCACGTCAAACAAAAAGTAAACAGTTTAGTAATGCTGGTACCCCTGTGTATGTAGGGAATTCCCATAGAGACACCATAGGGTGACAAACTGTCCCCATAGAGTTCACATACACGGTGTCATCAGTCCATACATGGTACCATACTGTCCATAAATGGTGCCATACTGTCCATACCCTGGTACCATATCACCCAACCTTACTATTATTATAACATGTTACCAAATTTGCCATGAATCAAGTGTTTGTTTGGGGGGAGGAGCGGTGGTGTAGAGGTGTCTGCCGCTCATCCCGGAGGTTGCGAGTTCGAGCCCCACCAGGGTTACGACCGTACTTCCTCATATGACACCAGTACTGGTTCTTCCAGGAAGCGGACTCGAGAGTGACTCGATAAGCTGCAAGTTTTCTTCACAATCGAGCTAAAATAAATTAGTATAAACTAATCAAAATTTTACTTTGTGGGCACTCACAATAAATAAGCGAATAAGCTTGATAATATTCTAAAACAAGTACAGAATATGAATTTACCTGCGGAAAAAATTGTTTTGTAACCTGTAAAATTTATCACACAGTCATAGCTGGTAGCAATGCTGGAACCGTTTTGAACAGTCATGGAGGTATAAACACTGCTTACAAGGCTTGTTCATGTCAAAACTATTTGACTAAAATGATTTAATCTTCTTTTTGTGAAAACTTGTAGCATTCAAATTGCGTACAAGGATATGCTATTTATACAATCACTTGTTTTTGCAAAACGAAACATTTGTTACATGAAAACAAATACTTTTATTGGAATGTGTGCTTTCGTCTACATCCATTCCCAAAATAGAATGTGTCATTATTTTTAAACCAATCTGTTCTTTAGCATCGCTGTCATCCATCCATAACTAATGCAGGACGAAGTGGTTATCAATACTATTCTGGATATGCATGGAATTAAATGCATAATTTTCGAGTAATTTGTTCTATCAACTACACCAGCTTCCCAAAATATTGAAACCAATCTGTACATTTACATCACTGCCATCCATCCATAACTTATGTATCACATCTATCTTAGCTTTTTTGGTTTTAAAGTAATATTAAATGTAAAATAAAAGCCAAATTTAATTACTTCAAAAGCATAAAAAAGCAGAATATTTGCAAGTCATTACCGGTAAAATCAAAATATACAGTAAAGATGTTGTTCAATTAAAGTGACATTATGCGCATCTTACTGCACATAGTGTATTTTTGGTGACAATTTTATAAATGCAATTTTTGCTTGCTGTGCATTAAAATCTGTTAAATTAATGATTATGCCGCATTAGTATTTGAAATTGGTGCTTTAGATATTAAAAAAATTGGACTGATAAAATGATAGTTGATTGTGTCGTTGTTGATGTTGGTAGAGATTTCAGCAGTGGAAGGGAA
>JAUMHA010393518.1:0-11680 GCA_032359765.1 Saxidomus gigantea
CAATAATCATATATAAAGAAATTGAAATTGAAAAGTTTGTTGTTTTTATGTTAGAAAAGCAGATTCAAAATAACAAAATTTGATGGGTTGTTTAAAAATCGTATAACTCTTAAAAAAGCATGGTGAACTATTATTTTTTTGGTTTTATTTTAACGTTTAAACACTAATGTTTAAAATAATATGACTTTTGCAAGAATTTGATCTTTAGATTAAAAGCGCTCATACCTCCTTAAATAGGTAAAACAAATGCAGGATTAACCATCATACAATGTTTTGATTCCGCTAACGTCATCACACTGACGTCATTACTCCACATTAAAACATTGTACAGTTAAATTTAACGGTACGCATTTAAATCGATCGCCTGTTTTGCTAGTTTCTGAATCTGACGTCTTCTGCACAATGTCACAGTCAGGTATTTTAGAAATTTTATGTACTAGATGATTAAACTAAAATAAGTTTCTATAATTTAGCTATGTATGATATCTTGAATGGTTGCCAGAAATAGGGGAGTGAATTCCAACAGCCACTATTTATGCAGTTTTACACATTACCGTTAAACTGAAAAAAAGGTCTGTAGTAGTTACGATAGTTTTCATAAATTAAAAATCGTATAACTCTTAAAAAAGCATGGTGACCTATTATTTTTTTGGTTTTATTTTAACGTTTAAACACTAATGTTTAAAATAATATGACTTTTGCAAGAATTTGATCTTTAGATTAAAAGCGCTCATACCTCCTTAAATAGGTAAAACAAATGCAGGATTAACCATCATACAATGTTTTGATTCCGCTAACGTCATCACACTGACGTCATTACTCCACATTAAAACATTGTACAGTTAAATTTAACGGTACGCATTTAAATCGATCGCCTGTTTTGCTAGTTTCTGAATCTGACGTCTTCTGCACAATGTCACAGTCAGGTATTTTAGAAATTTTATGTACTAGATGATTAAACTAAAATAAGTTTCTATAATTTAGCTATGTATGATATCTTGAATGGTTGCCAGAAATAGGGGAGTGAATTCCAACAGCCACTATTTATGCAGTTTTACACATTACCGTCAAACTGAAAAAAGGTCTGTAGTAGTTACGATAGTTTTCATAAATTCGACGAATAAGAATCGAAACAATCTATGGTTTGGAGTGATTTATCGAAATTGAAGCATTTCTCGTCGGTTATGTGCCGGCATAATAATTAATTCGGGTTTAGCCCTCGTGAATTATTCCGCACGGCACATCACCTCTGGGGAATGCTTCAATTACGATAAAACACTCCAGACCATAGATAATTTCTTAGTTTACAGTAAATGACAGTATGTTTACGTTTGGAAACAGCATTCTTAGATACATGTATCTTATTCAATTCAACAGATCCACTTAAAAGATAGTTACCGAACACAGAGTAGAACCATTTACTTATGTGTATTATGTTTAGGTATGTAAAAAGTAATTATATTAAGTACAGGCATGGTCTCATGTTTGGACGAAGCTGTTGGTCACATATGCGACGCCATGAAACAGCGAGCATTTTGGAAAAACACAGTATTGATTTTTACAACAGGTATGGCATGCCTTTCTATATAGCAATTTTCTCATAAAAGGCAGAAGATATCCGTTGCTTCAAATTTGTTCATATGATATTACTTGACTAGTTATTAAATTAAACTACACTGAAAGCTGCAACAACATAATTATCTAACACTTATATGTAAAAATAAAGCACCAACTGTCCTTTGGATCAAAGCGAATAGTATTATGAAGCGCAAAAAAAAGGCATGCAACCTGAATATTGCTACTTATTCTCTATTGTATGTGTCAGAGAAAAGCAAATTTAAACGCATGCATTTTGTATAGCAGAAAGAATTGCTTATCTGATATTCCAAAATTTATTACGTTATAGTCAACAATTGTGCTCTTTAAAGATTCACTCAATTTGGCAGACATATGTAACACTAAATCAAAAGTTGGAGACTCGTAAACAAAATGATACTATAGTAGTTCTAGTTGTGAGATAAAACAGTTGAGTCGCGGCAATGTCCTAGAGTCGGTCGCATTTCTACAAGCAAACAAGTTTTAAGGATGGCCTAAGGCTATGTTTTACTTGTGCACATCTATGTAATAGTGTTTAAGTTGTAAGCAGATTGTGACTACGTACTACCTATTTTTAAATACATTAACCGATGACCAATATATGTTGTAAATGTATTGAAGATTTTAAGGTCATTTGATTCATCAGGATAATTCGATTCTTTTTTAAGACAACGGTGCTAACCCGAAAGTTGGCGGGAGCAACTTGCCGCTTAGGGGAGCCAAAGGTTCGTTATGGGAAGGAGGAATACGGGCTGTCGGGTTTGTACACAGTGACCTGTTAAATATCCAAGAAAACGGATATATTTCAAAAGAACTAATGCATGTCACAGACTGGTTCCCAACGCTTGTGAATCTAGCGGGAGGCAATCTTAGCGAAACCGAACGGATTGACGGCTTTGATCAATGGAAAACGATCATGTGAGTTCTAGGATTATATTGAATGTTAATGTTTAAATATAGTAAATGAAGAGAAGAATATAAAATCGAAATAACTTTATTTACTTTTAATGTACTAGTAAAAAGAACTTCACATCTTACTTTGGAGAATTTGATGTACTTAAACACTTTATGTTACTATATTTCTACATATTAAAATTTGTCATTTATTAGTTGTTAAGGTATGTCTTATTTTCAAGGTATAATCTTCCTAGTTCAAGACAGGAGATACTTCATAACATAGATCCACAAGTACAGGGACGGTTCAAATGTTCAATTGACGCTTGTAGTGCAGCACGGAAAGCCTCTCTTCGTTTTGGAAAATTTAAAATTGTCATTGGGTACCCAGGTATTTACTTCTCTCGTTTGCTGTTTAACGTTTATACATGCCTTAAAATAATATTCCTTTTAGGCTACTAATGTCGCAGTTTGGTCTATAGATCCAAAACTATGCCAAACGAAAATAGATCAACTTTTAATGTACCTAAATGTTTTAATCCTTCGATTTTACTACATGAAAGTTTGCGTACGATTTTCAGTCATAAATATGACACACGACGTCTTCTCCTTTGCTGAAACTTAATTTTAAAGTCTGCCGTTTGCTTTACATACTTTCACTTTTATAAAAATGTTTCTCTTTGATTCACAATAATTAAGGCTAGACGTGTTTTTTTTCAAATTTGATTTACATCATCAAAATGTGTAACGTTAAAAATGTACCGGAACTTAAGTTAAGAGGTGTCTGTTATGACAATAGCGTTAATGTCTTGAGGCGGTTTTAACTTAAGTTCCGACAAATCATTATGGGATACAATTAAATCTTTTAAATACAAACGATCTGACAATATAACTTCTTTTATCCTACAATTATGCACCACTTTTTTAAATATTTTTTTTCATTTAAACATCTTGCGGGGCTCGAAGCAAATATTGAATAACATAATTCAATCCTTAATATATGTTATAAAACATAAACAAAAATCATCGAGCAACATAAGGGTTCTTGGTCAATGCTTTTGCGTTTATTGATTCTTTCATTTTTTGGTATGTTAAGCAAATAATTATGACAGATTTTACGCTATGTTTTGGAATTTCTTAGAAAAACATATATGCTAAATATTAGATATTTAGAAATAGATCTTTGAATAAGCATGGTTCCTTTAAGTCGGGTTTGAACTGAGAGATTCTAGAAATGCGGCTTCTATTCAATCACCTATTGTCTCATATACATGTAGTGCTATCTAAAGCCATGCTATATGCCATACTATATTTCATACAAAATACCGATTCCCTGGAATAGATATGAACACATATTAAAAGAAATGTAACAAACATTTACAATAGACGCATTTATGTATGACCGTGCAAAATATTAATTAATTAGGAAACAAATATTAACTTCGACACTCTATCAAATTCTAAGATGTACATAATTAGAGTTTTTTTTGTAATAATAATAATCAAAGATAAAACGCTGAATATATTCACGGAGTTTTATGTGCATTTATCTCATCCTTTAAGTATGTCACAGCATATTCATTCAATCAAAGTAGATGTATAATCATTCAAAACATTTTCAAGTTAGCAATGGAATTGAATTGTAGCTAATAAGTCTATTGGAATGACTGCCATATTTCACTATATAAAAAAAACAACAGCATAAACTCACTATAACAAACAAAATGCATGTACAAGAAATAACAATTTTCATACAAAAAACAATAATTAGTAGGAGCTGTTTTCATTTGTGTGGTAGGCTATTAGCAAAAATTAAACAATGTTAAGGAATGTGTAATTCAATTGGGGGAAAGAGACACAGAAAGAAAAAATTGTGCAGGAATAAGTTATCAGAAACACATATGTGGCAAACATTCATACACCGACTCAACAGGAAAGTTCACAATGTGTCCTACTAAATTTTGTTATTGCATTGGCTAAAATCAAAATTATAGGTGATTACGATTGTCAACTAAAGTCAGTAATCATGCATATTTGAACGTCATTTTCCCTCATATTGTTCTTTATCGCAGAATCGAATGAATCTAGGGGGTGAAAGTAATTGATAATACAACAATTGGTTGGTCTTGATTTCGTACTTTTTAAAAATTAAAATGCTTAAAGATCAACGATGAACACTGAGGAATCGCGCTTTTTCAATATAATTTATTTTACCATTACCCAGATGTGCGAAGGCGAGAATATAGGTAGCAATTCCCCACTTACATTATTGAATAATAATGTCATGTACACATTTTATATGCCCGTATAGATAAGGTTGGAATTTATACTACGAAAAATACTTCATGCAAAATGATTACATATCATGCTTATCAAAAAGATAAAAATAATAAATATTGAAAAGCAAGCATTATCTTAATTGATATTAAAGGTCCAGTACTTACACCAACTCAATTTTTCTTTTATAATTGAAATTGTAACGGGCTTCTTTTCAGAAGGAAACATATGACATATTGCATCGAATGTGACCATATTGTGTTGAATTTTTGAGTTTAACAAAATAATTAATAAGTTATATTTTGCCTTTTCAAAAACGAAAGTAGGTTTTCTAGTTTTCAAATATATTTGTAATTTTCAAAATGTCTCTCAAAGAGAGGCTGTAAATAGGTTGTACATGAATTAGCATGCCTATTTTAAATTATAATTGAAGAACTTTACTTCCAATGGTGTGCAAAGTATATCTCTGACTGCTTGCAACATGCACTAAAGCGAAAGTAGGACAAAATGACCACCCAGGTCAGTATACGTAAAAACGAAAACATTCACCCGTTTTTCTGCAGCAGTATTTCAAACAGAGAAATACTCCACGGCTATTGTAAAGTTTTAGATGCAAGTTTCAAACTGTATTTTCCTGTTACAGTTCCAGGTTTAAAGGGAAATTCGATTTGATGTTAGTAATGGACCTTTAATGTTTGTACAAACTAATACTAGCGCATTGTTGCTATTTGTAGTGGTAAGGGTGCGAACAGTTATGTTTAATATATCGTGACGTCCACACTGCATGACCAGGTAAACAGGTATCGATTGCACTACGTAGATAAAATAAAAATAAATAAAACTTTCATCATACTTTATCAAACCGCTGGATAACTTCAACTGAAATCGAAACTTCTTCGCCGATTTGTTGTCTTTCACTTTTCGCCAACATTTGACTTGGGAATATATAGGTGTTGTAAGCGCATTCCAATTTTCGAAATTAAAATCTTATATATTCCAAGCACAAGTGATGTGATATCAAATATAAAGTTCAGTAATATGTAAGTGACTTAATGCCAGGTGAAGGCTTTCAAAAGTATAATGCATACACACGTTGAAAATGCGCCATTTACAAATACATTTCCAACATGTTGCAGCGCTACCTTTTGATAATATTTAAAGGGACAAAAGGGGAGTAATTTGTTATATAAAAAATAACAAAAACCTCTACGCAGTTGCAGTTATCAATTAAATCATACGATTCCCGCGGATTACAGTCTTCAACGTCGGATACCGACGTTAAATTTGCGTCGGGGTTTTGCCGTTAGATAGACGTGGGAATTTGGTAGCCGACGTCGCAACAAAACCTAACGTTGATCTTACTTTGTTCCAACGTCGCGTGTTTGCTGGGCTGACATTCAGGTATAATGTAAATTAAGATAGTATTCATGGCTTATAACTTATTAGATATACACTTTATACATGCTTAAAGAGTAAAATTCAATGAAGATCTAGGAATTAACAAAATAGTTGTACTTACGTCAAAACAAGTATAGAATTATCGTTTCATGTATATCCTAATATGTTAAGGAAAGAAATAATGACAAGACTTCACTAACCTTATCTCGGATACAAACGTATGGTGCGAAGGGCCGGAAACAAGATATTTTGGTTCGGTTTTAATCAATACATAAATCAATTAGCAAATTCGTGTAAGCCGTGTGAAGAACGAAAACCACGAAACCAAGGACAACAATTGTAACACCACTCAGATTGGATAGGTCATATTTGCAAGTAATTGATTTCTTCACAAATGACATTGAACTTGATCATTTGATGACAACAAACATCTAAGCAACAGATTGAAAAGCTGAGATCCAATTTAGTTTCGGGATTCCTTTACAGATAGTAAGTAATGATTGAACTCAGTACTCATCGAGTGAATTCAAAGAATTTACTACGAAATGGCCAATTTACAACCACATTACCTCACAAAACCACCAAGATTAAAACAGATAAACGGAAGTGGGCGTTGAAATCGCAAAAATGATAATCAAATGTATTAAAACAAAAAACGGATCCCTATGAAACTCTTCTAGAACTCAGAAACACACCAAGGGCAGACACCAGTCTCAACCTCCATGAAATGATGTTTTCGCGACCAGAACTCCGATCCCCACCATAGAGAAACAGTTACAACAAGCCAAAAGCGTAACGCAAGAAAAGGCCAAGCAACTTCCAAATCTTTAAAACGGAGACAATCTGTACTTTGAACAGAAAATCAAGTGGATACCAGGTAACGTAAAGGAGAGGACTACGGACAGGAACTACGTAGTTGTGAGCAATGAAAACACAATTTATAAATGAACGGCGATCATATGAGAAATATAGGAGTGAAAGTTTAGGTTCAGGACATGTCTTCACCACTAAACATGCAAATGGAAACAAACATTACATAAACACTGTTAAGGCAACAAGTCCAGAAATACGAGAAAGTCAGTGATTGAAAAATGCATCTGATAAAAGTCAAACATTTTGATTATAAAACTAAATCCAAATAACGTATGAATGATTTTGACTGTGTGTGTTTGGTCACAACAAAGATGTAAATTTTTCTATTAGCTAGCATCATAATTGTCTACTATATTTAGTCATTTTTCTGATCTAGTCATACCTATTTGAGTATTTCTCATCTTTAATATTGCAGACTCACTAGCTATCGTTGATTTCCAATCATCTTTTAAAAGAAAAGGGTATCTTGATAGTTGTTTTATAGTCTTTAGTTAGCTTTTTGTAATTTTACAGACTTATTTAGCTGCATTGACCTTGTATGTGTCTGTTTATCTTGAGAAAAATGAAACGTTCAAAAAACGTGTTAACTATATGAGTTATCCCCGACAATTCTTCCAAAATAAAGCAAAGCTCTCAACAATACTTCACCTGCCTGACTAAATGTCGCCGTTTACCCCTGACATGGAATGAAAATATTCAAATGATAAAGCATGGTTAAAAACAGAATACACATTACAATCGAGGCCGCAAGATTAGGCGAAAACAATGCAAATCGTACCCCGAAGGTGACGAGTACTAGTGCCCTAAACATCAGTTGTATTCTACTTACTTCTACAGATCACCGAAGACCAATAAATTCACCGACAGGTCAGTATAAAGAATATAAGATAAATATCTATAGCAACACACCAAAGGTAAGTATTGGGATAACTATTGTCAAAATATGCACACAGTCCAGACAACAAGCAATAATTGTTTCAGAAACAACATTATATTGAGTTCAACCTCACGTGTTGCCATTTTTATATTACTCCAGTTATCAAGATGTCATAGACACAACTCTTTCAAGAGCGAATGACAGCTGTTCACATCCAATTGCAATTTTTAATCACTCGTGCTTGTCCATATATGCCCAGATAAGATGATTCAGGAAAGTTAAAATCGCCAAAAGTTATAAATGTTAATTTTTAAATTCACACTATATCTGATATGATATATCACAAACTGACATCGGCTATGTCATACGTTCACCTCTGGACATCCATTGTTGTTTTTGTATTTACGAACTGGACGCACCGGAGGTGGACACGCTGGTTGCGATTCCACGCATGGCAATACAGGTGGCGCTCCCCTCATTGAAATCACATATTTAATGACTTTCTCCGAACTAGATACGGGGTTAGAGGATGAACATTCCTATGACTGAATATGAAGGTTTACAGTCTGGTGTTTATCAGCAATTGACATGATGGGAAGGAGAAGGTTTCAGTGCTAGGTCCCTTTGGCGATGTGTCTTGCCTTCTCTTAAGCAGACTTGAGTCGTTTCTGCGGGTTAACCACGTACTCTATATGTGACGCAGACCTCAAATTGTCTGTAGAAAGTATCAATAGCTAGTTGGGGATGCCGACCAAATATAAAAAAGTATCGTAAATATCCAGTACATTTGCCTTCCAGTAATACTTTTGATACTACTCTAGGGTGCACAATATTTTTAGTAATGTTTGGTTGACTCGTTTGACCTCGCCGTTGTCCATGGGATGGTATGGAGCTGCCCTTGTTTTCTTAACACACATCAAGCTGCAAAGCTCCCTGATTAGAAACGACTCGCCGTTAGCTCCTTGATCGCTATGGATGGAATCTTGAAACCTGTAATGCATGAATAAGTTGTCAAATAGTATTCAGGCTGTTGTCTTGCCAGTCTGATTCCTGGTAGAAAATGTCTGAGCACAACGGCTGAAGTGGACCGTTAAGACTAGGACGTCCTCAAACCGCCTTTGCTTTTTTCGTGAGCAAGTTAGTTCAGGCATTCTATTTGCATTGGCTCAGTTGACTAAATGGGTACCAGTTTTTCTTTTGTAGCAAAGGACTTCATTGAATGCAACAATCATAGCGTTTGACCATGCCAGCGATTTAAGCATGAAGACAAGGAAAGTTGATTAATATAAAGTCATATCTAGGTGTGTGCGTTCAAAACTGTTTACCAGTGACTTCCTGTCTAAAATTCCCTGAATCAGTATTAGCTTTAAAAAATCCCTTAGGTTAGTATTATAAATTGGTCCATCTGGCTTCGCCGGTCTGGAACCTTTCATGAGGTTGGCAATTAGTACAGGTAAGCACATTTTCCTGTCTCTGAGCTTTACTCTAACAATTAGATCCATGTTCAATAATATGCCGTTGACAGGCAAAACGATAGATTCACCAACACTATTTTAATCAAGAAGCACACCCTGCATTGTTGTTTGTTGCTTGAACAACCTGTTACTAAATAGAGGTAAGTTGGTTTTGCTTTTACCTCGAGTGTCTGCATCTATGTTTTATTTGAATCATCTGTATTTGAGGACAAAGACATAATTTGTCAGAGGAACTAAATAATAATGATCAATAACATCTAGTGATGCCGTAAAATTGACATATGTTAGGGGTTATAATCCGTCACAACCTCAAATATCGCTCCCATACAAGTAGTTGTGGAATGTTTGAGACACGGCTCATTTGAGAGCGAGAAATTCGAGCATGTGATTTATAATATCTCTATGCTGGCTTCAAGCTCCTATTAGCGTAAGCAATGACTCTGTCTTTGCCCTTTCGTTTCTGGTAAAGTATAGCTCCGAGCGTAAAAGAAACAGCGTCCGTATGTAACTTATAGGGCTGGGAATTATCTGCATACTCTAGAAGTGGCGTGTGATTTAGCTGACTTTCCAGTTTTCATTTGAAAGGAAGTTTCTTTATTTAAGCTTTTATCTTTTTCTTTTGTTTTGCTGGTTGTCCTTCGTCTTAGTTATTTAATGGTCCTGCAATGCTAAAACATAAGTTTATGAAACGTCGGTTTAACCCGCAAAGCTTACACATTTCGAATGTCTTTCACGCTTTTTGGAGTGGGCCAAGATACTACTGCTTCAAGTTTCGCAGGGTCTGTGCGGATGCTGAAACCACATGTCCAAGGTAGGTTTCACTTGTTTTAAAAAAACTCACATTTCCAGACGGTCAATGTGAAAGTCGCGGTCTACTGAAAAAAATGCTTATCTCATCTAGATAAATAAATAAGTCCTTCAGATTGAGTTCTCTCATGCTACGCCAATTAAACCTTTGCAAATTAGTGTATGGTATTTTTCTACTCTAGGGATAGGATATGCGGCCTTTTTAGTTTATGACTTTAGTTTTCAAAAATCAAATCGAGACATCCTTTGGTCTTACAATCACTATGTTAGAAGACCAAGGGCTTTTTAATTCACGAATGGCTACTGTTTTAATCATTTCCTGTGTTCTGTATGAATTATCGGAATTTTCTAAATAATGACAGAACACGTCTGTACGAATTTGAAAATATGCTATACTCCGTAGACCTTCACTTTTTGTTCTGTTGAAAACAGAGTCTTATACAGTTACTGCATTCGATGTCTTTAATGTTTCTACTATATTGTCTTTGTTTTCTATTTCAGGTACGGATTGCGATGGACAGTTGCCGAAGAAGACAGATGTGAAAACGACGAAGGAGAGATCAACTTAGAAGAAGATTATCTTTAAAAAGTAGTGCGCTACGAAGATCTGAAACTTCACCTAGTTGGCAAATGTTCTCTTCTTACAGGGATAATAATTGGCTTGGCACTTAAATATGGACTGGTGATATAGTGCTAGGGTTGTTAAAAAAACGACCCTTTTGCAAACAGCATTAGCTTCTATACTGAAATCAACAAGCGGTTCAGTAAGAGCTTAGTCAAATATACCAGTTTTATTTACAATGCCTGAGATAGTTTTGGTTTCAATCGGATGTAGTTTTATCTTCTTAGTAGCCATAACAAAGTCACAATTAGCACTAGCAATCGAAAGGAAGTCTGAGTTCCATTCCTGTGGAATATCTTGATTATCAAATTATCTCGCACATTTTCTGATTACATGTGTGCCTATCATTGCCAAAATTTCGTTGTTTTACTCAGTTGAAGGAACAATCAATGTTGGTGCAGCAATTTCAATATTCTGATTGAAGGGTGTTTTCACTAAAACGTGTATAAAGCCAAAATATAGAATGTGCTGACCATTGTCATATACTCTATCTATATTCAGGTCCTGAAAATATCTAAGTTCTGGTTAAGGTTCCATTGGCAGGTAATAATAATCGGAAATTGTGCTAACCACGCCGCCGGTGTCAACAAGTGACTTGATTTCATTATCTTTTATGAAAAATGTATGCTCTTTTGTGTGTCAAATAAATCTTCCTTTAAGGGGGGTCACTGGTGAGGTTTTGGATTTGTGCACTTCCGGAAATTTACATTTGTTGTATTTAAAAAATGATGATATAATTGGAAAAAACAATTATGTAGTAGTAAACTTGGGCACAATAGGAATATTTTAGCGTAAAAAAATTGAACATTTTTGAGAAAAAATATTTTGACCTCACATTTGGTGACTAAATTGACAAATTTT